>WHYT01014047.1:22213-55968 GCA_009806455.1 Tetrax tetrax
CTAATGGATTTCTGTGCATGCTCACGTCGTCTGTGAGAACATGGTTAAACACTTGGGTTTTGGAGGAGAGACCTGCTTTACTGTTAGGAGAGCTCTTCCAAAGTGACGGAATATCTGGTCTAGAAGATATTGGCCACCTCCTTTGAGCAGAGTAGTCTGGATGTGATTTCACAGTGTACATTAGGACTGCAGTGGTTTTGTAGGCTCTGGGGATGGTCTTGGGGCAGGGGAAACTTTTGCAATTTCCGTTCTGGTGAAAAGTGGCAGTTTATGCTTGAGGTCGTTGAATTACGGATTGTAGCGGAGGGGAAGTGCAGTCTCGTGCATCGTTCCACAGGAACAGGAGATGTGTGAGCTGCCAAGGCTGGACTTGCCTGGGAGAGCTCTGCGGAGTTTTGAAACTCCGGTGAATAGCAGGTGGACGCAGGCATACTTGATCTGCGTTTGAACAGTGCTGTATGAGAGAAGCTTTTTCCAGTGCTGGGAGTGGAGTTGAGGAGTATGAGGGTTACAGCTCAGGTGGGGCATTGTATGGCTGATGTATGGCTCTGTGCTCCCAGCTGGCCTTGCTGGGACCACACGGGAGAAGTTGGCGCAAAGCTTACGGAGCTGAAGGTGCCGTGTAGCAGGCTGGTTCCGTCAGCCCAGCACTGGTACCTGCCAGCTGGTTCATTGGCATTTGGAACAGGGTCACCCCGGGTACTCTGACAGCCTCTCTCTTCTCAAGTGCATAATCCCGCCTGGTTAGTGTGGTTTTACAGGACGCTGAATTAAAAAAAAAAATATATATATCTGGGTTGGTTTTTATCTCAACACTTCTGATTCCTACAGTTCGTGGACTGGTCAGACCATGGGAGAGAAAATACTCTAATTTGCTTTAAAATTTTTTTTTTTTTAGCATTTTTTCTTTTGCTCTTGGTCTTTTCTGGTCTTCCAAGTTTTTGTTTTAAGGTCCTCTCAAAGCACACTGGGAAGCTCAGTAGCAGAGATTTTCTTTAAGTTAGGACTCAGATATAGCCGTGAGTTAGGAGCATGAAGATAAATACTGCTATTTATCTAAAAAGAATGGAATATATTTCAACAAATCTTCACTACTCTTAGTACAGTACCTTGTTAATTGAATTATTTGGAGTGTTGTAGTCAGTGTTTCACCTCTTCCAGGCTTTACTAGGTACAGTTAATAGTTCATATTAAGAATTCTTGCTGTTGCATGCCATTTGTTTATAGTTGTTGTAAAACTTAGTTTCTGCTTTGTTACCTGAATTATAACTCCCTTCTGCTTTTAGTAGGACCAGAAACTTTGTCTAAGTATGGAAAAAGAATGGCGCAATCTCTGATAAAGACATGAGCTTTCCTGTAAAGCTGGGAACTGATTATTTAGAGGGTATGGAGGAATATTCAGGTTCTGCATCTACAGTTGAGGTGGTTTTGGAGAAAAAGTAACAATTCCTGCAGGATTCCTAATAGTTAAGAATCTTGCCGTGATGTTCTGGAGGAGCTGTATTGTAACAGCATAAAGAAGCAATTTTTTTTCTCTTAATTTTCAAAGACGTATTAAAGTTTCTGTGCCTGTATGGTAGTTTTTGAAACTCACGCTTTTCTCCTGTCACCTCTTCAAGCCACTTAAAATGAAACTTCCCCTCATATTGCAGGGCAGAGACAAGCGACTTCTAACTACTGTCTTGCAGCGGTTGTGTGGGAAACTTCGTAGCATAAAGAAAAAAGTGTTATGCCAGAGATGTGCTAGTCTGAACTTTTATCGGTTGTTTTTCATTTCTGATTGAGATGCATGCTTCGTGTTTCCATAGCAGGTTATTTACCAAGCATTTCATTTTTTTTTTTTGTGCGTGCATATTTTTGTTTCAGCCTTTAATCTGGACAATGAACAGCCGGATTATGATATGGACTCTGAGGATGAGACCTTACTGAACAGACTAAATCGGAAGATGGAAATCAAGCCGCTGCAGTTTGAAATAATGGTTGACAGACTCGAAAAAGCCAGTTCTAGTCAGGTACAGTACTGTGTTAAGAAAGAAGTGAGGTGTTTTGATTTCTGAGTTTTCTGGTGGGTGGTTCTGGGTGGATTTTTTTTTTTTTTCCCCAGTTTGTTTAATTTCCTACTAACAAGATAAATGTGTTTGTGTGGGTCTGCAGTTACGCAGAAACCTCATTGCTGTCTCTTACTGTTAATATTGGTAACTTAGAAAAAAACAGGTGGGAGGGAGTTCTGGAGGGGGTGGTTAGGGAGAGGTGTTTAAGTTTTGATTCCTAATCAGCGTTTTAGTACAACTTGCAACATCTTCTTTTACCTGTGTTGGTATGGAAGCAGGTTGTGGTGATAAGTAGGTGTACAGATGTGGCTATAAACGTGTATGAGAATCCAGATTCTTTGTTTCAGTTCGTACTAGTGGACATTGAGTTCAGTTGACGTTTGAAAGTTAGAAACTTAGAAGCATGGACAGTGAAACAAAGCCCTTGTAGTAGAAACTGCACAGATGCAAGAAAGTAAGTTATACTCTGATTTGGACTCAGCGACTGCTTTCCTTGCTTTAGAAGCAAGAATGTGATGTGTATTACTTAGTCACTTACTTTATCAGAAGGGTACCAGTATCTTAATACTCAGTTCCTGAGGTGTTCCAGGAGGCCAGCATCTGGAGAAGAGTCTTAAAGCCAAAAGCATTACTCAAAAATTACATCCGAAGGATCAGTTTCTGAAAGGCAAGTTTGAAATAGGTGGAGTTATTTCTCAGGGAGACGGATGTTTTGTGGGAGCGAAATACCTGTTGCAGGACCCCTGCACTGCCTCAGGTACTTAAATTGACTTAGTTCAATGCTATGTGTTAAGAGGCCAAAAATGTTGTATTCTCTACATCTTAGAGCAACTGTAACAAGGATTAGATAAAGATTTCTTACTATGCTAAGAAGATTGGAAATGAAGAAAAAATTGGAGAGTACATGGGATGATACTCGTTGAACATGTGGTACTTGGATCTCTTGGAGCTTTGATATAGATACTCCTGTTTTGGCTTTCAATTAAAGCGGTTCTGGTTATCCCTTTTCAAGATGAATTTGCATCCTCCTTATGCTGATTTTGTCTTTCATTGCTTGAGTAATGAAGTTAAATTTAAGAACTGAAAGATGTTTTCCTAAAATAAAATATTATAAGAATATGAATTTTTGTAGGCAGCTGCCCCCTTCTCTTTCCCTTAAATGTAAGTAACACTGAAGCATGACAGAGGTGAAGAGTATTTTGAACCAGAAAGTGCTTATTTAAGGAAGTCCATGACAGAAAAGATCTTATGTGTGAAAAGACCTTAGTCGATTCTTTAAACATAGGCTCTCTCTCGAAGGTAGGGTGTGTAAGGAGAAATCCCTCTTTGTAAATGAGATTTCTGTGGGACCTCCTGTGTAGTATTTTCTGCTTAACTTCAGGGTTTGCAATGTATGTGCTCAAACTTCTCGTCCTGCTTTCAGGCTACAGGAAATTTTCAGCTGGTGTTGAGTAGCTCTGTCCTGAGCTCTGTGTCAGGAATGGTAAGATAGAAACAACTCTTGCCCATTATTAGAGCCTGGGAAGGAACAGGTTGGGCTGCCTGGCAGATTCCTTCCCCATATGGCATTATAACGCTCTCAGATCCCACCTGGGGCTACTACACAATTCCCTTACCATTTCCATGACTTCCCTCTGAATTCTAAAAGGATGGTGGTGGGATGTGGGTACCTTCCTTGCCAAGGAGAGGGTTCCAGATGTTCTTCTCAGGCATTGTGATAACCTGATGTAAGCAACGAATACAGGGACTCTGCATCCATGTTACTGCTGGTACTTCCAAAAACAAGCAAGTATGGTCAAAATGTATCTGTTCTAACTGTGTACTCAAGGCAGAGTTATTTTTAAGCAATATTCACAGTGATGGAATTACAGAATCATAGAATGGTTTGGGTTGGAAGGGACCTTTAAAGGTCATCTAGTCCAACTCCCCTGCAAGGAGCACGATCTGATGTTTAAGTTGTGTATTGGCTCCACACACAGTGTGTCATATAAACTTTTACATAGAGAGAGGGTATGCTGGTGAGTGTGTGCGTTTGATTAACCAGGCTAATGTCCATCCCAGGGAGAACAGATGCAAAATCATTGTTTTAATGCTACATGAGGTCATAAGCACAGAGGGATTAGTGACCTCCTCCCCCCTCACTTTGTTTTAAAAACAGTTCAATGTTTTTCTAATTCTGCTGTAGATTGAAAGGGTTTTGTTCTGTTCTGGCTGGAGTTAGCACTTACATAGTAGCAATGTAGAGTTTATTTTTCTTTTTATCGTAGCATAGGAACAGGAGTTAACACAGCTTGACATGTGTTGCAAAACTGCAAATTAAGTTGTTCAGTTGATATTTTTCAAATTATGGGGAGGATGAAGTGTTGTCCAACTTCTGTTTTAATTAATACTGGAGATAGTATTGTCTTTTTATTTAATAAATGGATTTAAGATCATATGAGCATATTAAACTAACGTACTAGTTAGTCAATGATGGATTTTACATTTATTTAGACTCTGATCTCCATATTAAAAAGCTGAACATAAAAAGGAAAAAAAAAATCATTTAAGCACTTGTGTTTAACTACCTTCTATTGAAATAGCTTGGCTAAGAAGTGAATGTCTTTGTGTCTCTGGGTTGTAATAAGCAGTGACAGTCACTGTCCTTTCTATCACAGAGTAAACATTTTGGGGAAAAAAAAATCAGAAACTAGTTTAGTTTACAATATAATGTATCTATTGTAAAACATCTTCTAGGAGAATCAACGTTAAACTGCAAACAATCTTGTTAATAATGGCTAACCAATAAGAAGCTACTTTTTTAAAAAAAAATTAGCCAAATTAAAGTGATTCTCAAATCATGATCTGCAGACTGTAGAAAGTTATTTATGTCCTGTGCTTGTAATTTTTTCAAACAGTGTTTTCATATTTTCTGAAAAATTGATGAAGTGGTAGACTGTTGTATGAAAGTTCCTGAGATACGATGATGCTGGTTCAGAAAAGTTGGGAACTATATATTTAACTTAAGACAACCAATTGATGGCTTAAGTACTTCAGTGTAGATCAGTATTTTTTTCCTCCCTGTACTGTCGTGCTAGAAGAGAATCAAATTTATTTAGAAAGCGTGCAAGAGATGTGAATGTGTGGTGACTTCCTCCCTGCACCCCTGCAGCCCCGCCCATCTCAATTGCGCCTTTTGAATTTTCTCTTTTAGCTTGTAACACTTCAGGAAGCTAAATTGCTGCTAAATGAGGATGACTACCTTATTAAGGCTGTCTATGACTACTGGGTAAGAAAGCGTAAGAATTGCAGAGGGCCATCTCTCATCCCTCAAATCAAACAAGAAAAGAGGGATGGCTCCACCAACAATGACCCTTACGTTGCCTTCCGGAGGAGAACTGAGAAGATGCAGACAAGAAAGGTAACTTGTCAAACTTTACTGTTTTAAATCTGTCACTTTGATTCCTATGCAGCATCTTGCGGGATCTATCCCGTGGTAACCACAGTTACTGGTCTGATTGTTTCTGTGAAGAGTTGCAATATTTGGTGACCCAGCTAAATCTCACACCTACTGAATGGTGTAGTCAACGTGTAATCCATCAATTCTCTATAGAAAATTTACAGTCTCTCCATTTTTTTTGAGAGCTGAAACTCAAAGGACAATTTGTAGGTACTGGCACGTAACCAAGCAGCTGTGGGACTTGCTAGGTCACAAACTTCTCCTTCTGTGGAAAAGGGAAAGATGATCTTTCATTTGCCGTGGGGTAAATAGTCCCAGTTTTGTATTTGTAGCATGAATTGATTTTAACCAGGAAGTACGTTAGTTCTGAGCATTTTCCGTCAACTTCGTACACGTGTGTACACAACCTTATTGTGTGCAGAACCAAGGTGGAAAAAGTGTTTTAGGAACCAGATCTTGAATTCCTTGTTCTGACAGACTTCCAGTGGGTTGATAGGGAATCTGAGCAGAGACAGCATGGGGAGAAATGGCTGAAAAGTTCTTTTTCTTAATCTTAAAAGTTGGGTTTTGTTTGCTTTTTGTGTCTTTGTCTACCAACTAGGTTAAGCTTTAGGAAAGTTTCTTCTGAGTGTACTTGTAGGATTCTCACTTGCAGCAGCATTATGTAACTTCTTTTGCTATTTATGCCTCACAGGTTTTGCTTTTGACTTAAAATTTGTTTAATCTTTCAATAGAATCGAAAGAATGATGAAGCGTCTTATGAAAAGATGTTGAAATTAAGAAGAGAGTTTAGCAGAGCCATAACAATTTTGGAGATGATTAAGAGGAGAGAGAAAACAAAACGCGAGCTATTGCATTTAACATTAGAAGTTGTTGAGAAAAGGTAAAATCACAAATTATATCTGTAAGAAGTCATTTATAACACCAAGGTTTTAATTTTCATCAAATAAATTTGAAAATGCATCCTGTAATTTATTTCTGTATGGATGCTAGTCTTCTGCATATGTGCATGGCTGAAGGCTTATATAGCACCGTAAACTTCAGAAGCTAAAATAGAAAGGTTTTATGCAGAGTGTTTGCCTGGTTTGTCTTTCAAATAGTTCCCAGTGGAAATGCAGTATTATATTTTTAATGATGTCTTTTGAGGTACCATTTGGGTGATTACGGAGGTGAAATCCTCAATGAAGTCAAGCTTAATAGACCTGAAAAAGAGATGAGCACAACTCCATCGGCTCTTCATAATGGAAATCATCACAAAGTTCAAGAATGTAAAGTTAAGGTAAGCTTCCTTCCGCTGCAAGTCTCTTGTTAGCGGTTTCGTTGTTCTTTTAGAAATACTCCGTAGATGTTTGCATTGGAAAACTGGGTAGGAGGCTGCTGTACTTGAAGGTAGGAGACCAGGAGGCTGCTGTACTTGAAGGTAGGAGACCAGGAGACTGCTATGCTTGCTTCCAGTTGAACGTTTGTTGTCTTTCCCACCTAAGGTTTAAAATGATTGGCTGGCATTGCTATTTCTTTCTTTAAACAACAGCATTGTAGTCTTCATTCTCCTTCTCAGTTCAGTCCCTTAATGTGAAAGTGTTAAGTGGATGTCAGGGCCTCCGTGGGATTGCAAAGTACAGTGAATTATTATTCCTTCTCCCTTCAAAGGGAGACTAGAGCACTGACACTTTCTGATGGGGTTGTCCATGAGTACTGGCTGGCCCTCAGTGCAAAGATAGCCCTGAAAATACAGGATTTTACTGAATTACAGCTAGAATGCCAAAGGATTCTAGAAAATATTCTGAACTGTTTAAGTGGTCTTTGATTACTAACATTGCCAGGCACAAGAATGCCACTGCTAAAAGTTGAAAGCAACTACTATTTTAAGAAACACTTAGTGGAATTTGTAGTAGTTTATTATTACTGAGTCCTGTGTACTTATCAGTAATACTGAGGAGGAGTTTTTATATCTGCTGTTGCTTGGCCATCTGTATTAGGTAAGCAGCAAACACGGGAAGGTGGAAGGAAGAGTGGCCAAATTTAGGCACTTGTACTTTCTGCAAAGGGATGGAAGGCTGCTCTGGGAGAATGAATGCAGAAGGATGTAAGACTTGAGTTGAGGTGTGTGGTACAGTAGTTATTCTGTCATTCTAAAACCAGTGAAGTTGTGGAATACTGTACTTAATGCTACCTTGACAAAGTCTTCCTTTACATTTTTTTAATACGTACAGAAACCCAATGGATCTAGTTTCATTTTTACAATTGACCTTGTTAGTAACGTCCAGAGAAGTAGTAGTATAGGAGTAATCCGTAGCTAGAAATGCTTAACTGTAATGGTTTTTTTTCTTGTCTCATGAAGAAACCTATTCCACTCAAAAAAAAAAAAAAAAACCATCAAAGTGAACTCTATATCTTCTATTACTGTTCGGATCCAGTACTGAATCAGATCGGAATATTTTGTATACTCATTATGATCTTCCTGTAGGGACAGTCTTTACATCTGTGCAGAAGTGAATTAAAATACTCTTTTTCAGGAGGATCCTAGTTAACTGTGACTGTAGTTGTTGGTTCTGGTGATGTGCAGTTCCAGTAGAATTAAATGAAAGACAGTAGTATGCTCATAAGCGGCTTACATGATGAGCAGCAGGACTGACAAATGTTTCCATCTCAGGTTCATGGTTTTGGGGTTTTTTTGCAGTTAGTATGGACATTAATTGCAAAGTGAACTGCTTCCAATTTTAACATACTTGTGTTATTACAAATGGTTGCTCTGCTTGTCTTGTTTCTACTTCTTTATCCCATGATTCTTTCAATTGTTACTGAAGCCATAAGTATCTTTTGTTCTTCTTAGGAGCTGTCCTAGACAGTCATGTTTTGGAAACAAACAAATCCCCCAAACAAACCATACCCAGAAAACAAGTTTCCATGGCAAGCCATTTTAATGTCATCGTTATAGTTACGCTCATTGAACTGAGTACAGTATAGAAAAAGTGTAAGACCTAATGTTCTGCTGTTAATGTGACAGGGAAAAAAATGCACCCAACTTTGAATTAAGATGTGTTTTTGAGAAATAACCTGAACTACCATTTATTGTAAAATGCTTGGCTGTAAGGCCGGGGCGTCGCACACCTCCTGAAGTTTGTATTTAGCACCCACGACACCTAGTGGTCCCTGGATTTAATACAAATCCCTTGCCGTGGTGCTGGGGCAGGAATTTTGTTTCTCATCTCCACTTGGGAAGCTGAGCTCTGTTACAGGAGTTCGTTTCAGTCAGGCCGTTATTGATAAGTGGTAGTTTGTGGTAAATTTAAACACTTTTTCCAAACTGCTCTGGCTTTTACTCGTAATTGAGAATCTTGCAATATCTTTTTAAATTAAAAGCTTTGAAGTTTAATAGCATTTGTGTTCAAGTGAACAGTTTAATATGGACAGAGTTGCTTACTACAGAAGGTTTATGTTAGCAAAATCTTATATAGCAAAAATGAGCAACATTACATCTTTTCAAAAATGTAAACTATCTGAGAAACATGAAACCAGTTAGGTCATTTCTTTGGAACGTATCTGAGCAGTTCAGAAACTTTAAAGTGCTTGCATTAAAAACCTGACATTTGAGAAAATCATTGGAATAGGATTTCCAGTTACAATATACTGAGTGTGGCTTGAAAGCTTTCAGTGTGTTTATTAATAAATATCTGTGAAGATGATCAGAGCTAAAGTCCTGGATTTCTTAAATGTTTTGAGTAAATTTTGCATTATGCTTCTGAAATAGTCTGCAGAAGCTGCATGCTGAGAGGGTTTGGAGGATAAGCAGTCATGTCTTTAAGGCATGAGAAGAGAAAAGGTTAATTTTTTTTTTTTTAAACTTTGTTTTTCACAAACAGCATCCTCATCATTCATCTCTAAAGGAGGAGGTGTCAGATGTTGTACGTCAAAAGAAGAAATACCTAAAGAAACCTAAAATAGAGTGCGTAGTAACTCCTCAACAGCCCTCTGCTGAGCCCTTGCCTGTTATCAACAAGAGTGATATTAAACAGTATGACTTCCACAGTTCAGATGAAGATGAGTTCCCGCAGGTAATACTCTGTTACAAAATCTCAACGTGAGCACAGAAGGTAGAAACTTCAATTGCCTGTAATTTGGCCAGTCTAGCTTGAAATGGAGAGTAACTCTCAGTGGATATATCTAAAAGTTATTTGTGTAAGCAGTGCTTCTGAGAAGCTTGCATTTGATATATAAATATGGCACTTAGTATTACATAAACATAAACTTGTATAATGAATAACTAAAAGTGTATTATATAAACATGGCAGTTGGAAGAATGACTTTGCCTTCTGGTCTAGGTACACTCACCAGTATCAGAAGCAGAAGAGGAAAATGATCCTGATGGACCTTGTGCTTTCAGGAGAAGAGCAGGATGCCAGTATTACGCTGTAAGACTATCTGCTGTTGTATTTAGTGTGGTGGTTTGTGTTACGTTGGGTGGTTTGGGTTGTTTTTTAATTTAGATTGGCATAGTACTAATGTAATAGTTCTTCTGTTCTCGCTTTCACCACCAGAGCTTTGATGATTTGGTGAATCCAGAGACAGTCGTTTTCAGTCTTCATGAGAATTATTCTCATGGTGGTGTTCCTCTGTGGTTACCTGAGGGCAGTGTAATGTGTTGCCTGCAGACCAGTTAAGGCACTGTTAAGAAGGGAGAGGTTTTTTGTCCCCCTTGGTTTTCTTAATACCTCCTTTCTTCCCAGCTTGTAGGGCTCACTAGAGTGAGATACTAGTTGTCCCAGCTCTTAGACCTGCTGAGAGGTCTGCTCCAGCATTGAATAGTGTCTGCTATTGAAGCAGAGGGCTTCAATCTATTGAGGGTTTTTTTCACATAGTTAAGTAAAAATTTTCTTTTGAAATCAGTGCAAACTGTAGATATATTAAAAAAAATCCTGTTGCAGTTGCAAGAATGTGCAGAGGACAGACTAATTGTAGATATCCTCTCATCAGCTCAGAACCACCGAGAGTGAAATTTTTGACCAAGCCTGTGCTTGTAGATGGGGAGCTTTAGGCTGCAGAGGACCAAGAGAGGCAGCACAACACTACAGTGGATCTGTTTTTTTCTTTGCTTGCTTCCCGTGGGAGGAATTGTGTTACATGCCAAAATAATTGTGCAGCCTTTAAAGTGATTTATTGAGAAGTTATTTAGTCGCTAGGTAGGCTGGTTCAGAAGCCCAGGCAACCCCCTGAATGCTCAAATTCTAGCATGGGCATGTCCCACAAGTTGCACTGAAAGTTCTTTGTGCAGGTCAGATGTGTGCTAGCACCTGCTCCTGCGCCCGCTTCGTAGTGTTCTGCTGTTGTAGGCACTTCCAGAATACCACAGACAACTCCATCTTTACAAGAATGTGCCACTATTTTTAACTACTCCTCTTCCTCTAGAGATTGATTATCGGGTTGTTTAAGATAATACTTGTCTGCTTGCCACCCGTTTTTTGCGTGGCCTCTTAACTTACTTTCAGTTTGGGTAAGTCGGGATTTTTTTAGCTGTTCATTGCTAATCTAGTCACCTTTGCTGTGTAGCTCCAGAGACTTAGCTGAAGCTTCTCTATTGCTCAGAATTTATCCTACTTTTTTTTTTTTTTCCTTAGCCTGTGAGTTAACTCCTTTATCAAAAGAAGTTGAGACAACTGATAACTTGCATGTTTAATCTTTCCTGTTACTTTTCCATTGCTGTTTAAAAGCCTTAATGTTAGCCTTCTAGTTTTTTTTTAAACTACTGAAGCCATTTGAGTTTTGGTTACTCTTAACATAAATAGATTGACTCTATAGCAGTACTGTTGCTGTAGGCTTAACGTGATCACAAAAATTGATTATTTTAATGAATACATATTAACGTGTCATATAAGACATTTCAGACAGCACACAGCATTTCTGCTTGTAACGATTATGCAGTTTTGAGTTCATAATAATAACAAAGATATATTCATGGAGTAATAAAAATGCCCTAAGGTAAGCTGATAGGGAAAATACACTGTTAAGATCCAGTAATTGAGTGCCGTGCATTGGAACAAAGGCCGTTCAGAGCAGCCTCTGTTGCCTTTGGCAGTATGTGTTTCAGGAGAAAAGTTAAACTGCAAATGTAGGAACTCCTTTTGAAATTACCTACAGACTTAGGTTGCAAGATATCTGAGTTGCAAATTGTTGTTTTCGGCTTCTGAGAGCCTGAAGCTCAGAGGCTGTAACAAGAAAAGAATCGCTCACTGTATTTTCTGTCTTGTGGTGAAATCCCCAAGGAGTTGTTATCCGATAGGAGGTGCTGGGCCAGATGGACCTGTGTCGGCGTAGGGCAGTTTTGCGTGTGTCTTGGTAGAGTGAATTAGTTCTGACTTGTGCAGTGTTTTGGTTGTGTCATCTAATTTTATGACGAATCAAGGAAGTAGGATTTTCTGCTTCATGAATTCATGTATTTTTATTTTTTTTTTAATCTGAATTATTTTATGACCTGAGCTTACTAGTCAAATGACAGTTCTGTGAGCATTTTCAGCATTTTCTATATTGTTGCCTGTGCGTAATAATCATTTAGTAGTAACCTAACCAAAGGAAATGAGTGAAAAATTATCTCTTCTTTTTTCTTCACAGCCTCGTTTGGACCAAACTAATTCTTCATACGAAAACTCAGAATTGGCAGAATTGGACAAACTGAGGTTCAGGCATTGCCTTACAACCCTTACAATTCCAAGAAGATGTATAGGATTTGCAAGGAGACGAATTGGCAGGGGTGGAAGGTACATGAGCGTTATTTCTACTCTTCATTCCCCTTCAAAGGGTAAAAGTATTAGAGAGAATAGTTAACTAATGTCTCTTTATCTTCCTTTTTAACCAGGGTTATAATGGACCGAATATCCACAGAACATGATCCTGTCTTGAGACAGATTGACCCGGAAATGCTGAACAGTTTTTCAAGCTCTTCCCAGACTTTAGACTTTTCTTCTAATTTTTCACGGACCAATGCTTCCAGTAAACGTTGTGAAAACAGACTGTCCCTTTCTGAAATACTAAGCAATATCAGATCGTGTCGACTGCAATGTTTTCAGCCAAGGCTACTAAATCTCCAGGACAGTGATAGCGAAGAATGTACCTCAAGGAAACCAGGGCAGACTGTGAATAATAAAAGAGTCTCTGCAGCATCTGTAGCTTTATTGAACACCAGCAAGAATGGCATATCAGGTAGGCAAGGATTTTAATTCTTCTGGAACTTAAAATACTGAATTCCAGTGTTTTTACCTGTCACTGGACTGATAACATCTTCGGCAGTGAAATGTACCTAAAGCAAGGATACAGGCTAATTATTTCGTATTTCTTAGAAGCTACAGAAACTTTCCAAAAACGGTCGTCTTCCTCTTGCTTGTATTACAGTTTCAGTAGAGTCTTGATGAAGTGGTGGACTTAAACATGCATTATCCAAAGGAGGGATTCTTCTCCTATTTAAGAATTGCTTAGGTATGATTGAGTCTTAAAGACTTTAATTGGACTAACCTTGTTTGAGGAGAGAGGAACGCTCTTCGTAAATGCAAAAGAAAAAAAAGTTGGTTTCTTGGAGCAGGAGAGGTTGTCTTTTTTTTTTTTTTTTTTTTTTTTTTTTTTTTTTTTTTTTTTGTAGTCAGTGTTTTTCTTTTTAAATATTGCCAAAACGTCTCAGAAAACCCATAGTAAGTTAGTAAGCATACTGAGCAGGCATGAAAAAGGCTGAAAACAGCACTTCGTGTTGATATCTCTCATAGTTAAAATTTTGACACTGGAAGCATCCAGTGATGCACATTCTCAGTTTTTTTTTCAGAAAATTATCAGCCATTGATAAAGTGTCATAAGAGATTGCCTCTTCCCTTAAACGTTGTCTCTAACTCCCATAGCCAATGCAGCCATCTCTTAACCATCCAGCTTTATGACCAGAGCTGCAGGTCACCAAGACAGCCATTCACACAGAAATGGTTTTTCTCGTAGTATCTTCACAAGAGTGTGAAATACATGCACCTCTCTGATCTTTGTCGACCCTTTGTTAGCAATTTGGGTATAGAAGCACTGAAGTTGGAATAAAAGTCACCCAAAGAAAAAATGGCTTTAAGCTTATATTAGCAGTCTTTACATCACTTGCTTCGTGTATGAGGAGTTCTCATTGTGTGAGGCTTAACATTGTCACCTCTTTACAATCGTGAAAGGATGCATGAGTCTTTAAAAGGATGCCAAAGGATCTGCTATCAAGGGTCTGAGTATTTGGCCTACTCTATTGTGTCTGTACAGAATTAGGTATTCTGAAACAAGATAATTAGATAATATAATAGGCTGATTCTAAATTCCATCGTTAACTTTGTATGGGTGTGGAATGGTCCATCTCTTTTAAAGTCAGTTGCAGGATTGGGTATCTCTTCAGTAACACACCTTAGAATTCATGTGTAGAAAGTAAATTTCTTGAAGACAAAAGCAGTTTTCTCTGTGTTGTGATTGTAAAAGACTGAGCATTAGCTTGTTAATTAACATCAGTGTAGTACTGACATAAGCACAAAACGCTTACTTTCAGGACTGACTTTTCAGTATGGTCATTGCAACCTTTATATTGTTCTCTCTTTCATAAAAAGATTTGCACAAGAATATTTTTCTGCTGTATGAAGAGAACAAACCTGATGTGCTATGGTCATGTTTTGTATAATTTTTTTTTGTAAGGAACTTGAAGGGCTGGAGTGTTGCACCTGTAGCAGAAAGGGGCAGTTTTGTGTGATGGGATTATTGATAAGCATCGAGAGATGTCTTGTTAAAGCAAATGCAGAAAATAGAAAGGAATGCTATTTGTCAGAGTTAAGGATGTGAAACATGGACCATAAGCTGTAAGTAACAATGAAGAATTTGCTGGTAGCTCTTTATAAAACAAGAGCAAGTAATACTGCAAGATTTCTGTTTGCATGAATAAAGTATGATGACACCAAGGTAAGGAAAGTTGCTTTAAAAGATACAGGTTGATTGTTTTTTCCTCAGAATTTTTAATGGTTATATAATAAACATCAATTGGTTATTTAAGGACGAGCTAGATGTAAAACTTTGAGTCTTTGAATTCTACTTTGGGGAGACTTTCTTTATTTTTTCACCCTAAGGAGAATATTCTGGGATGGAAGCTGATATATCTGATTTTAGTAGTAAATGAAGAAATGAATGAAGGAAAAAGGCTGGAGAGATTTGTGAAATCTCCATACCTGGCTTTAGTATAAATAAAGATTGCAGCAGTCAAAGAGAATTCTAGTAGCTAGAGGAAAGATGGCACATAATAGGAAAACGAAAACAAGAACAGATTTAAACAGTATATTCAGGGAAAGGGGGGCCTGTGTTTTGACAGGGAACTGTGTATACATAAGAAAAAAAGTCAGCCCTTCCTGTTTCAGGTTGGTATTACAAGAAGAATAAAAACCCTAAATTGTTGTTGCTATGTGGCAAATTAATGACAGACCTGATATACGCATGTGGACTAGCACTCGTGTACTTCAGGCTGGCGCTGTTAGGGAAAGAGAACTAAAGGACAGAGAAATATGCATTTTCATGATGGGAGAGACTACAGAGAAATATCTAAAAAAAAGCATAAAGCCAAATCTGATGGATCTAAGCCACTTTGCTGAGGAATAGTAATTAACTTCTGTTCCATGATTTTAGAAAACATCTGAAGAACACGTTTGGGTTAGAATAGAGATCACTCAGTAGATGAAGTCCATTATGCAGGGAAACTCACGGTAACGAAAGAGCTTTCCAGTTTTAAATTACAAAACAGATCCTGTAATTCTGGTGAAGAATCAGATGCAATAGACGACAGAATTCTTCACCAAGTAACTAAGCTAGCAAGAGGCACTGCTCTTAGATTTTCTCATTCGTAGGTAGTCAGTAAATTTTAAAAGGGCTGGTCAAAGTCTGGTTGTGCATTAAATGAGCCCAGCTATTATGACTGCGTTTATTAAAGTAATTCTGTTTGTGAGATGATTGAAATCAGTTGATTTCCTAGCACACTTACCTGTAAGCATAAAGCTACCTCTATAAGAAACATTGATAGTAATCAGTTAAACTGATTGTTTTTGTTTTTTTTTTTTTTCTTTTAGTTTAGAGAAGACTTGGAGTTGCTTGCTTTTGTTGTCGGTGCACAAGAATATTTAAAGTTACCTCTGTATTATATTTTTCATTTGTATTAATAAAGCAACACTCTGGTATTTCCTCAAATGCTAGGCATTGTACAAACAGAAAGAAAGACGTATTTTTAAAATGTGTGACTAGTCTTTTCTTGAAAGTGCCTGATCAGTGCATGAATAAAGAATGACTGTTTCAAGCTAAATTACTCTCTTGCTCATGTTATAAGAAGTGGAAATGGGAAAATGGAATTGGAGGAGCTTTAAGAGACAAAGTCACTGAAACAATCTGATCCCTTTGATCAGTTGTGCAAACTTTTTGTAGTCTTACACGCAAGATCTAGAGTATGCTGGTCTCTTTGCCAGAGACCTCTCCAAAAGAATTCTCTGCTGAATCTAAAATGAGAGAAACTGATGAGCTGGGGGTACAACTGATCATGAGGAGCGGTGATGGAGGAAGGAAGTTACCAGGAATTTGTATATGATATTACTTACGACAGCTAAATAATACTTAACATGCTTGCTGACTTCCTAGAGTGCAACTCAGCTCGCTTTTGGGACTGAAGAAAGAAATAGGCTTTAGGCAACATCTTCAGGAATTTGCGGTGCAGTCTGTATGTTTGTTGTGTTTGGCTTCCAGTCTGCTTCAGCTGCCACTTCCAATGGCCTGCTCAAGTAGTTACCTGTTTAGTTACCATGTCCCAAGGTAGAAAAGAGAGCTGCAGATGATGGCATTCTCAGCTGAAGGAGTTTGCTTATGGAACAAGCTTTTCCCTTTTAGAGGTATTTTTTTCCCCAGAATTAAATACCATGTAGAAGTAATTAGATTAATGAAATAACACTTTTAGGGCAGATGATCTTTGATTAAAGCCTTCAAATCCTAAGAGAAGTAATGTAATAATCCAAACGAAAGCTGTCAAGGAGGAGAGGAGCCCAAAAGACTTAATTTCACATTGACTTTTTACCCTGTCCTGTTGTAGTATTTCAATACAGTCAGGCTATGGAAATAGAAAATCTGGTTACTCATCAGCGGAAGATAACATTCTAGTAAACAGAACCTTTTCTAAGAAGTATAGAACACTTGCACTTAACTATGACCTTAAAGGGTACCTTGGGACATCACAGAGGCGTGCTATTTTTGTCTTTAGGACCCTTCAGTTGTTTGATTTGGCAGAAGCAAATGATATTAAATGTGCTAATGAACATCTGCTGGCTTATAACAAGGCTAACAGCTGAGTTCAGTCCAACCACTGAATAAATACCTGGCGATAGGTAGTGAACTGAGTGGAATTTAAACATGGTGACGCGCTGGCCCGGGTTGCCCAGAGAGGTGGTAGATGCCCCATCCCTGGAAACATTCCAGGCCCTGGGACTGGATGGCCTCTAAAGGTCCCTTCCAACTCAAACCAGTCTGTGATTCTCTGCAAAGGCAGATTTTGTGCAGACAAATAATAGCTGATTACAGCTAAATGCAGCTTTTTTTTTTTTTTTTTTTTTTTTTTTTTTTTTTTTTTTGTTAAAACAAAGATGTGTTCTGGAATTTGTTACCTCAGAACTTAAAAGCAGAAATACATATAGATGTAATGTTCCAAAATGCTGTTCTTGGCTCCATTGCCTTTACTCCATTGCCTTTGCATCATGTTTTGGGAGACTGTTGTGAGGGAACTTAACAGGTTTAGCTGACTGAACACTGAGTTAAGTGCTTGTAGTAATAGGTAGGAACCTTCAAGAAGAACGGAGTACAGCTAGATGTGAAATACATTAGATTTTAGAATATGTTGGAAATTATAATAAAACCCCTAGAATCTAATAGGAGTAACTGTATAAGTCATTGAATTTTTAAGTGTCCTAACGTGGTTGAAGCCTATTTGAATAATGCAGCAGTAGAGAAGAAATTTCAGTACTGATTTCTAAACAGTCACAGTCTTAATGCTGGTATTTATTCAGAAGGGAATTTCAGGACAGCTGAGTGTTACAGCTAGTAAATGAAAGAGGCAGGCCCTGAAAGATAGATCACTTCATGTTTTAGCTCAGTGTCTCCTGAGAAGATGTTACTGCTGCAGAATCCAGGTGTTTGAGATGAATGACAGCTTCAGTCTTTGAAAAGTGTGGTTCAGAATAAACTGCTGAACTGTAGTTAATGGGAGTCTTTGAAAAGTAGATTCTTGTTTTGTTTCCTCCTAGGAGAACATAATTCTCAGGTTAGCATCAGCTGCACAAAACTCAGGTTTTAACATGAAACACTGGACAATATTTTCGGTTTATCAAGTGTGCAGTTCTTCAAAGGGAGAATAATGAGTAAAGCTTTTCTGACTTCAGCTTTCCCTTCACCTGTTGAGAGTATAGTCCTGCTGGGGTTGCATTAACCTGGTTCTTAGAAATAAACAAATGTATTGTGTCACTCAAACTCTTACTCCATTAAAAAAAAAAAGTAGCTGATGGAGAAAATCCTATTCAGGTGAAACTTAAGCATTTCCTTTGGAGGGAAAAATCTGTGTGAAATAGGAAGGTCAAACTGGATTTCCTGAATAAACAGTGCTTTGTGATATTTGCAAACACTAAGTTTTAGATGGAAGGTTGGCTTTGTCATTGTGTCTTAGTTTATAGTCCTTTCAAGTGAGAATTGGTATAGAACTGTATACAAACTATTTAGAGATCTGGATTCTGGTTGTGCTGTGGAAGTAGGAGTTCTCGAATGCTGGGCACGTGCTTCCTTCACAGAGTCCATTCTGCTGTCAGGGAAAAGGGCAGTAATAAGGGACTGTAGGAAGGAAAGTTGTACAGGAATAAACTGGCAGGGTTTACTGGGAGAGCAGGCACCCCGCTCAGCCCAGTGTACTTCTTCCTCAGCTGCGATTTCTAGGACATGCGTATTTTCTGAAAACCAGGAAAAGAATTTCATTAAGCTTTTACTTAAAGCTACTGGAGAGAAAAACCACCAAAGACAAACTGCTTAAAAGCAATGAAAGCTATGAATCCTTTTGTATAAACTAATTCAGTGCTAAAGAAGACAACAAACAAATTTAGCTTGACCTCTCCTTTGCATAAGAATATGTGAAGATCTTTGTAGGGATCTAACACCATGTTTGTTGTCTTCAACCGCTTGTTATCCAACACGGATGCACTCTTGCATTTCAGGTGTGTTTGTTTTGTGCAGGCCTGTTTAACGCTCACTTCGCTTTCTCTTCTGTAGTAACAGGGGGTATCACAGAGGAACAATTTCAGACACATCAACAGCAGTTAGTTCAAATGCAGAGGCAACAACTTGCTCAGCTTCAGCAGAAACAGCAATCTCAGCATTCCTGCCAACAGACACATCCGAAAGCACAGGTAACGCCCCTTAAATGTTGTCATATGCTGCTGTCTCCCTTTTCGCTTACTGTGTTTTTTCACCTCTCTTATAAGCTAAATATAACACCTCAGTAAATATGTTAAATTTTGGAATGAACGTAGAATGGATTTTGGTGAAGATGCTTTCTTTTCCAGCTTACTGTGTAGTGCCCGGAAGGCAACTTGTGCTGTAGCTGGTACAAATGCCTTGCTTTCATTTTTCTTTTTGGAACGAAATAGCATTCTAAGTTTCAACATCAGAAGTTGTTGGTGTGGGTTTTTTTAATGTTATATATCATGACTGCATTTTAAAAGTTGAGTAAGAGACTTTATGTTTCAACGTGTCAGTTGCATCCAGAGTCGGTCAGTGTAGAAATAGCCAGTGCTCTGTCAGGTCACACTGTTTTCACTGCTCTTATCCTCCTTTGTGTAAGTGCTCTGAAGAGCCTTCTTTATTAAAACTGCTTTATGAGGTAATATATTCTGTTACGAACAGATGTTCAGTGAGTACTAAAAATTGGTAGCTTCTGAGAGGAAAAGGTAGTTTGGCATATTTGATTTGATTCCTTCCCCCTCCCCATCCACAGAGTTACTACTTCTGTCTTGTAAAAAAAAAAAAGTAACATTTTTCTTCTGTAGTGCCTTGCAAGGGAGGAATACATGTTTTTCTCTTAGGCTTAGTTTCCTGTTAGTTTCCTA
This sequence comes from Tetrax tetrax, assembly GCA_009806455.1. Lineage (NCBI taxonomy): Eukaryota > Metazoa > Chordata > Aves > Otidiformes > Otididae > Tetrax > Tetrax tetrax. Next base: position 41,854 of record WHYT01014047.1, read on the forward strand.
CCAAGAAAATATAAAAGCTGTTGCTGTTGTGTATTCCTGGGAAAACTTACTTTACTTTGAGCATATTATATCTAATTGCCAGTGCTGTTTGTCCCTTCACCTCAGAGTTTGCTGCTTTGATTAATCAGGGATTTGGTGTTGACAGTTACTGATTTGCATATTTTTTTTTTAAGTCTAAAGACACAATACTAGAATACTTAAACAAAAGGAATGAATTTTGGATTTTTGAGATACTCTGAATGTCTGTGGAAAGTAATTTTCTTAGTTCATCTAAATTGAAATTGCAGAATGATGCATTCAGCCGTTTCAGGGTGTCTTTCCAGTACTTACCAGCCTTTCAGAGAAACTAGACTGATAGAAGGTCTGTACTTCCAGAATGCAGTGGGCACTTCTGCCACTTTGTGGTACAAATTACTCCATGAGAATGAATGTACCATAACTACTGAAAAGTATGTAGACTTGCAGTTGCAGTGTATTTGCTGCCTGGAGACAGAAGATAGGAAAAGGAAACTTAAGGCATAGTTGGTTTTGTAGAGGAAACTTCTCAAACGCATGGAATCCCAGAGCGGTTTGGGGTGGAAGGGACGTTAAAGCCCATCCAGTCCCACCCCCCTGCCCTGGGCAGGGACCCCTCCCACCAGCCCAGGATGCTCCCAGCCCCGTCCAGCCCGGCCCTGGGCACTGCCGGGGACGGGGCACCCACAGCTCTCTGGGCAGCCTGGGCCAGCGCCTCACCGGGAAGAATTTCTTCCTTATGTCCAATCTAAACCTGCCCTCCTCCAGTTCAAAACCCTTACCCCTCATCCTACCACTGCACTCCCTGATAAAGGGTCCCTCCCCATCCTTCCTGTAGGCCCTCTTCACATACTGGGAGGTCTCCCCACAGCCTTTTCTTCTCAAGGTTAAAGAGCATAGCATGGAAGTGATCCGTCCTGCCAGGAGCTGTGTTTGCCGTCAAACAGCTGAATTGGGCAGGACTTGCTCAACGCTCACTTGCACGCTGATTTTCAGCTTTTTGTGAGACTTGTGATATGGAGATATTTAATGTTACTGTGCATTAGATAACACTTGTATTTATTTGTTTACTGGTAATTGTGCATTACAGAAGTCCTAACATGATATTTAATTTTGTACTTAGACAATTATAAAGAATTTTTTTTTTTTATTCCTACAGGGCTCCAGCACCTCTGACTGTATGTCAAAAACACTTGATTCAGCCAGCGCCCACTTTGCTGCCTCCGCAGTGGTTAGTGCACCTGCTCCGAGTCGCAGTGAGGTAACGAAGGAACAAAACACCAGCCACAACAATATTAATGGTGTTGTCCAGCCTTCAGGTGATGATTTCTTAAATTCGGGGTCTAGTGTGAACTGAGAATAGGTCAACTAATCTTATTTCTGATTTCTAAATACTATTTAATAAACAAAAAAGCCACAAATACATTAATTGTGATAGTTTTAAATATTGTTCATTAAAATACTTCTGTGCAATGGCATCCAGGTTAGTATGATAATAAACTACCAAATGCTCTTTACCCTGGAAGAATATCGTTTCTGTTTTCTTTTCTAGGCTTTTATCTTTTACGAATCTGTTATGATCGAAAGTGCAAATGACAGCATTTTAAAAACATTAAACATTAAAATTAAACAAAAATCAATTCCTTAAAACATTAATTACTTTGAGATGGAAATAGAAGACTCGCCACATTATTTGGTCATTATCTCATGTATTCATACATAACTACTTCTAGCAATTCTTTTCACATGACTGAAAGTTTCAGATTTCTTTGCATTTAGGATTCCTCCCCAAATCAGGGAGAAGCCTAGACATTGGCATTCACTGCCTTCCCCAGCCCCCTGCTGAACCTCTGTGACCAGACAGCAGCAATGCCAGTCATGCTGGTGCAGTAGACACGTTGCCGAGAGACAAATGTTATTTGGAATTCAACTGCTATAACAAATAAAAGGCTTTTAGAGTAATTTGTTGTTTCAACAGCTAATAATGTGATTAGTTTTATAGACCTTCTGCCAGGCTGGGTTAATGGTAATATGAAATGAATAGAGGGGAGAAAAAACCCACAACTGAATAAAATCAATATACTGGAGCAGTTCCAGGAAAGAAAGACATCTGTGTATAATTCTCTAAGATCATGTCTGAGAGGGTAGTCTTTTGAGGCTTATAAGATCAGGCACGTGGTAGGGTACCGTGCCGATACACAGCTTTGCAGTTGACGAAAACCATTGCAAAAAGTATGCATGTAAAATTAGACTTCTGTTACTGTTCTAAAGGTGGAGGTGGCAATGATGTGAAATAGTTGTTCCTATTTAAGATAGGAAGATTTGTACATAAGAAAATGCTAGCTGAAAGCGCGTTTCCCCCTAGATTCTTATTCCTGGGGGGAAAAAAAAAACCCTATCTAGTTTCCGCTGTGATTAAAATCAGAACAGTGAGTAGCTAGGACACCAAGATAAAACTTGAGAACCTCTGGTTTGAGTATACACTGTGAAACCTGAAGTTTCTCACAACAGAGGAGTGCAAGGGGAGCGTTGCACTGTAATATGAACGGAGTTTTCTGCTTGGCCTAGTCTTATACCCCTAGTTTTGCTGCCTTGAGGGAGACTGGCCCCCAGGACCTCTTCACATTGCCAGCAGAACAAGGTAGGAGGTGAAGAGGTGATTCAGAGCATCAGCACTTGGCTTCCCAGTGAGTCTCTGAGGTTGCCTAGCTAAGGTGTTCCCCATTCAGTTCACTTTTGTGGGAATGTTGCCCCTTTAATATAAGGCACCTAAAATGAGGTGTATGAAGTTGGGCAATGTAAAAGTTTTGTTATACAGTAACTTCTTTCACTTTCTGCTGTTCTTGTGAATGACAAAAAAAAAAAAGAAATATTTCTAATGTTAACTAGATGCATTTCTGAAATTTTACATTTTGTGAATCTTTAAAAAACAGATTCTTGCACAATTCCAGTGACATACATACTTAAAGCACTACCCTTGAGGTTAATCTTTGGCTTTCAACGTAGGGAATGGCGTATTTTTAATTAACAACATCTGTTTTCTAACAGGAACCTCTAGAACTTTGTACTCCACCAACATGGCTTTATCATCCAGCCCAGGGATTTCAACTGTACAGCTCGTAAGGACAGTTGGCCACACCACCACAAACCACTTAATTCCAGCGTTGTGCACGAGCAGCCCTCAGACGCTTCCCATGAACAATTCTTGCCTGACGAACGCGGTGCACCTCAACAATGTCAGCGTTGTTTCTCCAGTCAATGTGCATATCAATACAAGGACTTCAGCACCATCGCCAACAGCCTTAAAACTTGCCACAGTTGCTGCCAGCATGGACAGAGTGCCAAAGGTAACTCCTAGCAGTGCCATCAGCAGTATAGCAAGGTAAGCGTGGAGCGAGTTGGAGCGGTTTTCGGTTACGTTTCTGCTACGGGAATGTCTCCGTAGATGTGCCCAGCTCTGCACTAGAGCTCTAAATGGAATTGTTTCCGCCTCTACGAGACCTCTCAGGACAGCTTCAGCCTCACAAAAACAGCTGCTGGCATCTGCAGCGTGGCCGTGACAAACCACAGGAGCTGATTTTGCAGATGGGCTCCCAAATAATTGGCACTGATTTTGGGCACCAGTAGTTTTTGTAAACTCCCATTGTGTTTAAAATGCCTCCGTTTGAGCCCCTTTCGTTTGTCCCTTCTCAAGCAGGTAGATTCTGCCAGACTCTCCACGGGCACTCTCCCCAACTTTGTGTACCTGACTTGTAAGATGCAGGCTGGCACAGAGCTATTTTATATCTACACATGGATACATGCATTTTATATTTATGTCAAATATAAAGCATGTATGGGCCAACCTGCATCTTACATACATAGATTTTTTTTTTTTTTTCTTTTTCTCAATGAACAGAAACACTATTATTTCAGAATTAGAAGATGTTTCAGAGGAGTGGCAGGAGCTGGCAGTTGGCTAGGTTTTCTGGAAATGATAATATTTGGGCTTTAAGCCTCTGCTGGACTGTATGATGTTGGAAAAAAAAAATCACGTTTGTTTAGAAAAGTAAAAACTGGATATTAGCAAATGTGGCTTACTGATTATTTCATTATGCTTTCAGAGACATAAAAAAGAGGTTTTTGAGTTGGAAAATGGCAGGTATAATTTAGTCACTGTATAGGCTGAGGTATTTTTAAACTAGCACATGTGCCCTAAAGTGTACTTTTATATTATTAATGCATTTAATTCTTATTTCCTTCAAGTCAGAGGGGTGTCTCAAGTCATGTTAGCAAATGCCTTGAAAAGTACTACCTGAGCTGAGTAGGTCTCAGGCATCTCTACAGAGAATGATAATAAATTAAGGAGAAAAAAAAAAAAAAAAATCTTGCACTAATGCTAAAGTGGAATTGGGGTGGAGGGGGGGAAATTATGTTAGAACAATGCTTTGCTCACTAATAGAAAAATTGCTAATTGATACTGAGTCGTCATGGGATATGTGGACTCTACTCCTTCAGGACACTTTGTCGTAGTCTTATCCATAATTTAGGCTGGTAGTTTACAGTTGAATGCCATAATCTCGTCGAAGGGACTGCACTGCTAGTGGGGTAAAAGCAGTTCTTAAATGCCAGTCTTCAGTTGTAAATAATCTGTTTCTAGTGTACGCATTAAGTTTTCTCCCTGATCCAGGCAGCAGCCGTGTAAAAACACATCGCGCATGCAAGAAATAATTAAAACTGCGTAACGAAGTATTCATGCTCTCCCTGTAACTGTCGGGTATTCTTCTTTGCAGAGAGAACCATGAACCAGAACGACTGGGTTTAAACGGCATAGCAGAGACAACAGTAGCCATGGAAGTGACATAACCTCAGACCAGTGTCTCCACCTGTGCTCCTGGTGTAGTCATTTCTATTCCCACCGAATGCAAAATGCAGCACTCTGTGGATCACAGAGAACTGAAATGGACCTAAATGGACTATCATTATATCGTGTATTAAGTCGATATATAATGTAAATTTTGTAAAATTGGGAAAATCACTACCTTGTAAAATAGTTTATTTGTATCATCAATATTATTTCTGTTACTTGAATAGTAGATATTCATCATCATGCTTTTGCACTTGAATTTGCAACTGAATGGATTAAAAAATAATTCTTTAATGGGATCATGAGCATGAAATGGGATCCTGCATCACTTGTTTTAACTATTTATTTTGCCATGTTTACATTTTGTATCTTGTACAAATAAATCCAACTTTGTGTCTAAAAAAAAAGTTAAAGATTCATAGCTAGGAAACAAAATTCTTGTAATTTTTTTCTAAAGGAAATGTAAAGTTTTCACTTGGTTCATTTTGTTTCACAATTTGACTAGATGGACTTTTTGGTAAATACTTTAGTGGCATTTCACTGTCAAATATGAAGTTCAAGGCAAAATAGTATTTTCTATTACTGTGCAGGGGAAAGGGATGGATCGATACATGCAAATTTAATGTAGTAACTCACTTTTCCATATATTTTGAATGTATATTTCTATTTATAATACCAGTTTATAAAAAATAATTACACAGGAAAAAAAACTGACTAGGAAAATTATGCATCTAGCACATATAAAACTGTGCAGAATGAGAAAATTTTCAACTGATTACATTTTATCTGAAGACTGCATATTTTAACCGGCTTTAAAACTGTAACACACCACATAAAGGATATTTTACCAGGTATGTATTGCATTATATATCATTGCAATAATTAATTATTGGATGTCTAGATATCGAGCCATCCCAGGTGGTGGGGGGGGAGGGAGGGTTGTGGCAAGATTGTCTTTTCAATTTTGGAGAGTTTTCCTGTGGCTACAAGGCAAGTAACGGGTTGGAAAAAGTCTGACTGTAAGCGTTGGACACCTTCGTAGTGTAGTGTTTTAGTGACTTTTTTTATACGGTTCTTGTAAATTAGATACGTGTAGTGGTGTTTCAGAATGTTTGTTTATGCACTAGTTCAGACAACTTTCCCTGTTACTTGTTCTTGATAAGTGAAAACTGCAGGGAAATAAAAATACATATCAAAACATGGACATGTTGCATATGTGTTTATTTCACAATGTGCAAGCGATAGCAGTGTAAATTTTAGAGGCTCTTAGTGGTCTTTTGATGATTTTGACCAAAGCGTGTGTACTTTTTTTTCCCAAAGGTTTCAGTTGATGTGATTATTTCCTGTGCTCACAATAGGTGGTAGGGGAGGGATGGTCTGGTAGTTGGACCTGAGACCTGGGAATAATCAGGGCAAGACAGTTTCTTCTTCTGCCGAAGAAACTCCAGGTCTTACTTTGGGAGAATCATTTGAATTTTCTGCTGTTTGGCTCTCTACCTGTAATTCTGATAATATTTCTGTATTTCTTACAAATCATAGAACCACTGAGGTTGTCTAGTCCAGCCCTGCCCCTCCTCAAGAAAGTCAAGATATGATTTGCCTGTATGTCATGCAGTCAGTGTAATTTTCCTCTTGGCTTTTTTCAAACTTTAGTATAAAAAGAGCTATTTTAAATCTAAGTTGTGTTTAAACATATTTTGTCTTATCTTCTGTAAGTTAAAAGTTCTCACAGTTAAAAGCGCTTGCAGAGCTTTACATGCTGGGAGCTTGCCAGAAACTGGGTTGTCTAAAATTAACTATGTTTTGCTTAACTGATGCTTTATTTTCAGTTCAGCACGACGTCTGCAAGGAGAGATGATAATAGGCCGTATCTGTTGAGAATAGTCAGAGGAACCCACGACACTTCGGTGTCGCTGCCTTGGTCAGGCGAGGCGCGGTGGCAGGACTGGGGGTGTCAGCACAAGGAGGGGCACCTGTGCAAACACACACGCTTGTTCATCGCTGCTCCCGCGTGGTGCCTTTACTGGAACTGCTGCATCCTGACAAACTGTTCTTTACGTGTACGTGATCTTTTCAGGTATGTCTAAGGTTTTCTATAGAACTAGGTTTGTGTCTGGGACAGGACTATAGCACCCGTGTAGTCCGAAGTATGAATTAATTTTTTGAAAGCGGAATTGTTGCAAAACAGAGTCTGAAAAAAGAAGTTATTCTCCTTGATACATAAAAATAACCTTGCTTATCTAACATACCCCAAAATCCTTTTGAGGTTCAGTGAAAACGTGGAGTCATTTCTTCTGCGGATTGGAAGTTGTATGCTTAGCAGATGGCAGGTACCGAGCTCTGTAGCAGAGACTCTTCTCACTACAAACATGGATCACTTTCATGGTAAACTGGACTGAAAATGTCTCTAAGATTGCTCTGTATCTGTGACTTAGTATAGTCTAACCTTCATCTAATTACTTAAAAAGCCTTTAGCTGGAGCTTCTGACTTAATAGATTCTGGGAAAAATGTGAGGTGGAGAAAAGGATTTCATGAACTCCAGAGGCTGTAATGGCAAGTGTGCCGTAAGTTGACTGAGTTTCGTTTAAAGGATTTTTATTGACATAGCTTCACCATGAAGTTGAACTGTAATCATTGTCCTAAGGATTTCTAGCCATTAATTGCGCGCTTCAAGTGCAAGAAAAGGAGAGTGACAAATAATACTGTAGTCCATAGAAGTCTTCACTAAAGAAAAGGAAAGGAAGGAAGCGTTGTTAGAAAGTCTTCTACTTTCTCCTGCTACTGGTGTAGAGCAGGGAATGCCAATGAAAGTTATTTTTGTGTGCTGATTCAAAAGTGTGTTGGATATGACCTTCTTTTTAATTCCCTCATTTGAACATCATGCATAGCTGCAAAATGATTTGATGAGTGATTTCTGTTTCAGTACGTACTAGGGGATGTTGTTCAGGTAAGATTTTAAAATGTAGTTTATCTGCAGCAATTTATACTGGACTTAAAGTGTAACATGCAGAGTTTTCCCGTAAATGTCAGACACTAGAAACTTCAAAGAGGAAAGCTCTGAAGGCTACAGCAAATTAAACTCTACACGGGATTGTAATCTCAACAGACTTCCTGGATTTAACTGCAAATAAACGGTTTCAAATCTCACTTCCCTATTCCTTCTGCTTTTAGGTTTTGCAATATTCAGACTTATTCTTAGAAAGATGGAGAATAACCTTCAGAAATTAAAGCACAGCTTCACAGTAAACTGCTACTTGGGAAAAAAGAAAAAAGGAAAGAAATCTCTGTAAGAGGGAATGTTTCCTGTGTAGCAGCAGACGCAGGCAATATAAGTTGGGTTAGCTATTAGGACCCAAGTGTTTACATTTGAACAAAGGCATGTGGTGGATAATTGTTTTTCTTCTGATCTAACCAGCTAATTATGTGGAAAACATGAGATACAAGCGATTGCTGACTGTGAGGACAGGCACCGAGACTAGTCGACATGGAGGCAGTGGTTTCGTGGCACGTGGAGCCACTTCTACCCAGGAAGCGCCCTAAAGCAGGCGGCTGCTTGGAAGGGGATTTCCCAGGAAAAGAACAGGCAGTTTTAGGGTAAGGGCAGTGTTACCCGAAGCCGTGAGGGTAACAGCCCTCCGCAGTGAGGGCTGTTGTGCTTCCCAGCACCGGAACTGCGTTATCTGGAGTTTTTCACTGAGGAGCCTGTTACTTGTCTGTAACAGAGGTCACGTTACAGATACCCTGCAGCGTTGCTCTAGCCTGTGCAGAACTAGAGCAGCCCTCTAGCTGTCTGCAGAGCGCCTACATGCGTTTAGTTTCTCTTCTAGGCCAGTGATAAGGTGTGAGAGTAGCATATGTATGAAATTGGAATACATTCAGGTAATTTTCTTTACAAAGCTTTGCTGAAATGGCCAGGAGGAGAATGTAAAGATGCATTTCTGAGATAATGTAATTCTGATTTCATTTCTGTTTGGTAAGAAAGTCTGCTGGCTGAGAATATGACTCTGAAGCAGGCTGCAATTCTTGCTCGTACATTATTCTGTCCTTTCAAGCGTTTGGCTCACCAAGTACTTAACTTGTGTGCCTTGTCCTCCTGCTTGTGAATGCAGAGCCTTCTTGGAGGAGTGACTTCAGAGCACTTTCAGGTGGCTTCTGTTACCTGGTGGAAGGTAATTGCATCTTGACTCTTCGCTGACTGTGTAAGGGAACATCTAGGAATACCCGCCTCCTCCTTGCAGGAAGCCAAGAGCCGTGCCTGAAGCTTGGTGATGTGAGGCTCTCACTTGGCCCTAAGTTGGTTTGATTGATTGCTGTCTTGCTCTAGTGCTGGCCAGTACCCCAGATGGCATTTCCCTGATGTGAGAATGTTTGCTTCTGAAGTGCCTTTCTGTTACAGAGGAGGAAACGAGTTTGAAGTTAAGTTCCCTGTTTTCTCAGTGACTTTGCTTGTTTCTGAGTCACATAGTATATCTCGAAATGCAGAGTAATGTTGGGGTTTTTTCTGTGTGCACTTTGGATCTTTTTTTTAATGATCTAATCTCAAAAAATTAATGAAGAGTACCCATGCAAGTTAACATTTTGCTGTGGATTTAACCCCATTTAATCACAGTCTGTATTGTCACCCAGTAACTACAGTTTAAGAAGAAAAAAAAATAGTTGGACTAAAATCTGAAAACTAAAAGGGAATAGCTGTGGAGCAGCTGAACTGCTTCCTGAACATGGGCTTTGTCCACTCCTCAGTGGCTGTGACTGCTTGTCCTCTGAATACCAGCATCATAATCCCATTCAGATGTAGTAGTGTGGGAAGTGGTGGTCCCTGTACCAACTCAAAAAATTATGTAGTGCAACTCAGTGTCCCTGTCCAGCCTCAGGGCGAGTGGCTGTGCAGGCGTGAAGAGGCAGGATGGCCCGAAAATTCCTGTGCAGAAAACCTGAGAGATGTTTTGAGCCGTACCAGTGTGCCAGAGTAGCCTTTCCCCCGGTCCCTCAGCTACACTGTTGGTTGGCTTTTTTTTTTTTGTTGTTGTTGTTTGGTGGTTTTGGTTTGTTGTTGTTGGTGATTTTTTTTTTTTTTTTTTTTCCTAAAGTTAAGATTGTTTCTGTAACTAGAGTGGGAAAATCTGTTTAGTCCAATCTGGCTTCAATCCCTTCCCCACTGGTTTAAGGCTAATACAAATGTAATTACATGGGGAGGATAATGTAGGAAGATCAATTAGGGAGCAAGGGGCAAATGAAGGAGGGAGGCAATTAATTAAGGCTATACTATAGCAGATAATGATAAGAGAAAACTTGTAACAGCACAGATATATCAGCCTAAGTCCTTTTGTCTGACAGGAGCCCACAGCCCCTTCCTTAGAGTTCTGACAGATGCGAAGACCACAGCACCATACCTATCCTGTCGTATTCCGGCAAGATCTTAGCCGTTCAGGAATGTCTGTAGGAATAAACTGTCAGCTGTTGTCCTCCTAAGGACAGCAGAAAGGCGTTAATGGGGCAGGAGATGATCAGCTGCCCAAGGCTAGGCACAACTAATAGTTACACTTTCAGACCCCCAGACTGATTTTTGAGGGAGACACAAGGCCCTGTGGCCACCGGCTGTGAACTGTTGGCAGCCTGGTGCTGGCTTTCCCACCAGCCCTGTGAGCGCTTCGCTGCCTCTTCCTGAATTAATGTTATTTCATCGAACCCTGCCCTGGGGATACAGCGGTGCTTAAAATAACATCGGTCCCCATCCTCCTGAGGGTGATCTGACCAGGCTACTCATCCTGGCTTTAAATCGACAGCTGTGGAAGTGACACCAGAAGATGGCATCATCTGCCTGGGATGCTGTTTAACTCTTTCTGGATCCTCATGCGTGGAAGTGGGGATTTCTTTTTGGCAATGGACATGTTCTCCCTCGCAGTGAAAATGGGGGTTGAGGCTTTGTGTTTTGGGGTTCTGAAATTTTTTTTTTTTTAGTGGGTTCAGGATTTTTGTTCAGTTGTTTAGGATTTTTATGATTGCTTTACGGCTTCCTATAATTAAGGGACACATATATATACACATTTTTTTCCAAGTTATAATCCTTTTTTGAGTTATTTATTAACTCAAATGAAAGAATTATATCTTGGAAAAATATTTTGTGTATTGAATAATCAACTGAAATATTTTACTGTTTTACACAAAGTGGTAAAAATCAATTTAGTTATTTTTAGCAAACTCATTTTTTGTAGGTGGGTTAACGTGACGTACATGACAATGCATAATGTGAATGATTTATACAAAGACAGATTTATATAAAGTATGTTAAGTACACACATGTATATATTTCAAAGTAAGCCTATATTGAACTGTTCTGCAAATCAGAAACAATGGCTGCTCTCAGACCCCCTGTTAGCACAGCTCGGACACTTTCAGCTGGAGTACCTTTTGGCTGGCAGGATTCCATTTCCAAATCCGACCTTGCTGTGGAAGTGAGAGAAAGGAACCCCTGTGGCCCCTCATCCCCAGATGAATCATTACCTGTCTGATCAAAGGAAATGTTGGTTCTGAGATAATCACCTTGGGTGGCCAAGAGTGTCGTTATACACTTTGCTCTTAAATCTTTCCTTTGCCTGGAGAAGCAGTCTTGTAGCCCAGTCTCTCCTGAATTATAGATGTTTCCTTGCCTTTGGTGATGCATGGGTATGCAGATCAGGTTGTTTCTGTATCTCAGCTCCTCCTAGCTGCCTTCTCAGCACTATTTAGCTCATTTTGTTGCCTGTTCTTCAGTCTTTGGTTTCTGTTATTTATTTTTATTCCTGTGAAACACTTTATGTTCTGGCTTTGTAAACATTTCCCCTGATGCACTCCTAGCAGTGTCTTCTAGTGTCTGTGGGACGTTAACTATCCTTGACATTTGAAATTGCTTTTTGTCTTGGGGATCCCAGCCCTTTCGGTACCATCTGCAAGAAATCCTTTACCCAGAGATACGTCTCAGCACTGATGACACAAGCGTATCATCAAATTTCATCTCGCTGGCCGTTGCTGAGACACCGGGATCAATGGGATCTACATTAAAGCTGCTCTCCCTGCTGATACATTACGTCCCTGGCCAGTGCTGGTGTCTGTTTATGGCACTGAACTGTTAAAAGACAGCAGAAATTCAACCTTTTCGTTCTTTCCCAACCCCAGAGCGCATTCCTGGAGCCTCAGAGCAATGAAAGGAAGCAATGTTCTTTTGGCTCTGGATAGGAAATGTTTTTTTTTTCCCTTCTGAAATGCCCAGGTGTCCAGTCCCTTATTTCTTTGAGGAGGGGATTTGTTATTCCTTTTGGAGACCTCTGACATCTTGGGCTGTTTAGCGAACTGTCCCAGCTGAGCTTGGCTCAGCTTGAGAATTTCTTCAGAACAATCAGAACTCGCTGTCAAACCATATCTAATCTGCCAAGGTGATCTAAACCGTGGATTTAGTATCTAGCTGGAGAACTTGCTGGAAAAGTAGGAAAATGAAATGACATCAAGGTTCACCTTGTTTTACTTCCGTGATACTGGTAGCAAGAAAATTCTCTTGCATTCTAGGGTACTGTGTCAATAAACCCAAGCGAACTATAGCTGTAGTGGGGTTTCTTGTAAGTACACAACCTGAAAAAAGGCATTAATTTATTTCATTTCATTCAGAAATGGAAAAAAAAAACTAATAATGATAATGCTTAAGATTACAGTAGTGGAGTATGACTACTTTTCTGTATCTTAATAGCTCATATTTTACGTGAAGCAGTTTGCCAATGAATTGTAAATCCTACCTTCCATCACGGGTCCCAGGGCATCCAGAACAGCCTGGAAGAAGCTCACCATCTGAAGGAGGTTCTGATCACTCCTGCGTCTGGCTGAAAACTAATGTTCCTGTGAGGCTGCTTAACTCAGTAATCTGGTCATAAGTAGTAAAAAATAGCAGCTTTGTGACAATACGGTATTGTCTACAATGCGGACAATGTAATATTGTTTGTGACAAAGTTGCTACGGAAAGATGGCTCTTCAGTGCATTCTTACTGCAGATTATACCTACTCTCACAGGAAAATAGAGGTTTGCCTATCTTGCTACAAAATGAGCTCTTGATAATGGAGAAAATATGGATTAATTCATCAAAACTGTTGTCTTTTATGACTAAGCCCCTACTTGTCATGACCTATGAATTTGCTATTCAGGGCGAAAGCTTGAAACATAAGAGAAATAAAAGGGCTTGATAATTGGTAATCCACGGGAATAAATCACATTATATACTAATGTCTTATCACATGCTGCACATTGCTAACTCTCCCTGATTAATTGCTTTTAAGAGAGGCGTGAGAGCCTCTGTAACTGGCCTGCCCTTCTCAGACCCTCATCAGATAATGAGGACAACCACGGGGGCTAGAAGAAACGGAAATCTCTGTGGAAATGCTGAGGAACTGACTGCTGTCATCTTAATTGTACAGCAGAGGTTAATCGAAGGAAAGGGGCACTCTGTTCTTTGGAGGAAAGCAGTTCCGGGAGCCGCTGAAGTCTGAGGGCTGTCTGTTGCTTTCCAGAAGACATCAACAGTTGTTGCGAGGAGTTGGATTGCTTAGAGACGTCCAGGGAGAAAACGGTGGAGGAGACGACAACGTGTGGTACCATGGGGCTATTTCAGGCAACTTTAATCCAGTGAAATTAAATTGCACAGGGTGTTTTAGCAGGTAAGGAAGAAACATTGCCAGAGAGCGAAGGGGAAGGAGGAGGAGAGCACCCCTGAGGTGCAGGGATGGGCTCCAGCCGTTGTTTTTCCCGGATGCTGATTCACTGACTACATTGTGCCAAACTTCTTGTAAATTTAACAAGGTCAAAGCATTAGCCGGAGATGCTACTGCTTCTGCTTTTTTTCTTTTTCTCACAGAAAAGAGGGGCAGTGTGATGAAGGGAAGTGCTGGCATGCCATCCCAGGGGAAGCAGGAATCCTTTAACCTGGTTATCCACCTGGATATCCACGCGGGTACCTGCTCCTCTCTCCTCATTCCCGTTTTATTTTCCCCGAGAGACCAGCTGCGTGTGGAGGCCTAATCCCGAAGAGACGAAACACCTGTTAATTAGTGTAAATTACCAAGGAGGGGGAGCTCACCGGGCTGCGGCGGGAAGAGCCGTTAGGACCGTTAGAACCGTTAGAACCGTTGGCAGCCCCCCGCCGCGCGGACTACGGCTCCCGGCAGGCGCCGGGCGGGCTCCGAGGGCCCCGCGCAGCCGCTCCTGGGCGAGGGGGGGGTGGGCGAGCCGGGGGGA
>WHYT01014047.1:55988-95218 GCA_009806455.1 Tetrax tetrax
GAGCGAGGACCGCTCCCCCCAACATCCCCCCCCACCCCCCAAAGCGGGGGTCGCGGGCCGGGCCCGGGGAGGGGCGGCCGCCGGCGCTGATGTCATAGTGGGGACTGGGCATGCTCGCGGGGCTCCGCGGGGGCGGCCGCCCGCGCCTCCGCCGCGCCCCTGCGGCGGTCGACGGCGAGAAAGTTGTTTTATTTTTTATCTTTTTTTTTTTGTTTTTGTTTTTTTTTTTCCCTGGGGCTGCGGGAGGGCCCCGCACCCCGCATCATCATCATCATCATCGTTATCATCATCATGATGCCCCGCGGGATCGCGTTCCCCCCTCCGCGGGCGCGGAACAGCGTCAGCATCCTTAGTTAAAACGAGCCACCACGCCAGGTGAAGTTTTTTTCTTCTCATTAAAAAAAAAAAATAAAAAAAAAAAATTTAGACATCAAGTCGCTGCCGTTGCAGCAGCGACCTCCCCAGAACATCAGGATTTTCCCCCGCGCTTCGCCCAGGGTGGGCTGTTCGCAGCTGCAAAGGCTTTAAAATACACGAAGGGCGCGTGGGGCTGTGCCCCCCGTGGGTCGGGATGCGGAGCGTTGAACATGGCGCGACGCCTTGGCCAACCTTCCGTGGGAAAGGGCCTCGGCTCTTCCTCCCGCGAGCCGGAGCTTTCCCGAGTGGGTCTCTGGATGGCGGCTGCGGCCAGGGCTCCGTGGGTGCCCGTAGGCCATGCCGGGCGCTTGAACCCGCGTTGTGGTTTTGGGAGATCCATCTCTTTGGTGCTTTGTTTTACGCGTTGTCTACTGGGGTTAAACCAATGGTGCGATCCGTGCTGTGCTGTGCTGTGGTGAAGAGATCTTAAATCGAATTGTTCATGCGAAGAACGGGCGACCACTCGTATGATTCGTCAAGATTCTTATTAAAACCTTGAGTTTATTAGAAACTTTTTTTTCATGAAAGTTGCAAGACAGTTGTGGAAAAGCGAGGAAAAAAAATTCCTCAATTCTGGACATAAACGGCGCACTTGTTTTTCTTAATTTATTTTTATTAAATATTTTTTTTTTGTGTAGCCAAAGTAGTTTTCTTTATTTGAAGGTTCAAGTCATCACCAACAGCAGTCTATTAACAATAGAATAATCAAATTGGTTACCAACCTCTGTCAGCGAAGGAGGGCTGTCTGTGGCCAACAACTATTTGGGACGAAAGCCGAACTGTGGCACAGTCATTTGGAGGTTTAAGAAACAAATGTCAGCAAATTCCCCTCCCTCTCCTTAAATAAATAAACCCTCAGACATATTAAAAGTAGATTAAAATGCATCGACTGTAACTCTCTTAACAATGTTATCTTTTTAAGAGAAGTAGCATTTAGAATCCCTTTTTTCCCACCGAAGGGAACGTGCAAGTATATAACTCATCTTTGCCTATAAAGTATCTGTTGTCTGGGAAAACGGTAACTGTGAACCTTTGGAAAAGGTATTTGTATCTTGCAGACAGGAAATAATCCCTTTAGTAAAGATAAAAAGGAAAATAGCCGCGACTGTCCATTTCCTACCCTGGAAGTTTAAAAACAATAGTTAGAGAGAAACAAGAAAAGCGCATGTATTTATTTATTTATATAAAAGACATACAAATATTTATTTTTATATGTATATTCAATTTGGCAGGATGATTTTGGGGGGTTATTTGCCATCTTGAAGATCTAGTCGGAAGCTTAGAGTATGCCTTTCCCTTCGCAGTCCTTTTTTAGGTGCACATTTTGGTCAACTGGTGAAATATGTCCTCAAACACAGCTTCTTTTTTTTCAAAGGGAAACCATTCAGCTGCGATTTCATGTGGGTATCTGTAGTTTTGTAAGTGTAAATGCACATGAAAACCTCTCCCTGTTCTTTGTCATCTTCATTCGAATGCTGAGCTCGTTGGGCTTTGGTGTAACTCGATCTACAGCCGATGCCGCTGCAGCACGTTGGTAGAGAGCAGCACCGTTTCTCATTATTTACTGGTCCAGAGTGACTGCTCTGCTCCAACAAATAACGCCTGGCAGGAGGAAGGAACTCTCACTCTGGTGGGAGGCACTACCAGCGTAGCCTTCCTTCTAGAAAAGCAGGATTTTAGTCCCCAAAAGCTCTTAGAAACACTACATAAAGCAAAAATAAACCAGAACCAAACACTTCTTGGTGTTTTACTATAGCATCTGAAAAACACTGCAATGCAGCTTTTATTTTTGTTCCACAAAATATTGGAAAGAAAGGGATTCTGTTAAAATTAAAAAAAAAAAACCAACCAACCTCCCCCTGAGGAATTCTGTCATCAGGTAAGAAAAACTGAAATATAAATGATTTAAGAAAATGTCTATTTTTTTTTTCTGAGAAGTAAGTCTGAATTAATTAATTCTCCTTCCCGACAACCAGTTGTGGGGAAAATGCTTTCTTTCTGAGCCTCCCACTATCGCCTCCTGTTACACTTCTCTGGTGCCTTGAGCAGATTTTTCCAACAAAAACTAAAGATCTCGATGAGGTTTCTTGGAAACAAGCAGGAAGTTTAACAACTTAGGCTTGACTTTCCCCAGGATGTCTTTCACGCCAGGAATAAAGCTGTGTCTCTACGATGCCCATGGCTGCGCGGTTCAGAGCTCTTTGTCAGGGAGGTCCTAGGGCAACGTCCTACCTCCCTTCAAACCAGGTAAACTCCCCGGAGCTGGGATTTGATCCCCTGTCTTATATTCTGGCCGCTTCCATCCATCTTCGTGCGCTTTGCGCGTGCAACACAGCGAAGTATGGAAGATTAAAATGTCTTGCCTTACATTTTCCTTTGGTTAAAACAGAGAAAACCCACTGTATTTTGCTTCTACTTTAAAGTTTTAAATATAAAAGCCTTTTAGATGTATCTCCTCTTTAACCATGGCAGGAGAAGGCGACAGTGGTAAATCCATCGTTTCATTTGTGGTTAGCTACCCAACAGTCTCTACAGACTGCAGTTCCATTTTATGTTTTTGCTCCTCTGCAACCTCAAGGTGACTCTCTGATTGATTCTGTTGGCTCACATACCGAAAAATGTATTTTTCTAGCTGGCTTGCTTTTTACAGTCTTGTTGGAGAGCGTGGAGCTCTTTGCTGTAGTAAGCAACTGAGACGGTCTTCTGGCGTGTGATTTCTTCATGCTTCCCCCATTCCTCTGAGAGCTTTTATTGCTGAGCTTCCGTGAGGGAAGAGCGCAGAGAGGCTCAGCACCTGGTGGGATGCTCTCCCTGAGGATTCTTTTCTGGTTTAGGTTTATGCAGAGAGTGCTTCTGGCCCTTTCCCCCTCTCCTGGTGTAAATGATAGAGGAATTCAGTTGTGAAGGAGCGTTTCACCTCCTTTCTCTGTTAGGAGCAGGGTGATCGCTTCCCTTTTAGTGCAAGGCTGATCTGAAACTGATTCTTCAGGCAAACGTCTCCTGCTTACAAAGGAGAACGTCTAAAACAAATCTTTCTAGCCAGCTTGGAAACCCCATGTTAATATTACCAGAAAGGGGGATAAAAGACTCTTCATTCTGGTTGTCAGCTGCTTTTTGAGCTGCAGCGTGAGGGCATGTGCAAAGCCCAGCTTAGCCGGAGTGCTGAGCGCTGCAGTTCTCTGCTGAGGGCTGGGTGTCAGGCGGGCAGCGCGGAGCCTTCCTCAGCCCCTCGCTGCCTGCGCTGGGGGCTGTAGCGTCGCTCTGTGCCAGCTCCCACAGCAAACTGCCCGTGGGAAAACCAGCGGAGAGCCGCAGGGTCCCCGCGGGGTCGTGCTTTGCTCACGTGGGGAAAAATCCTGTTACTCCGTCCCCAAAACATTCCACGTAGCTAACTCTTGTGCCTAAAAGCAAACAAAAACATCGTCACCTGATACTCTGCTGCTGCGCGATGGTCATTGCTATTTTGCAGTGTCATATTCCATGAAGTAAAAGACAACAAAAAATTGATGGCTGATTCCTTTGCAGGGAGTGGGATGGGATCTGAGCACGGCTGTGGGATTTTTTAATACTTTCTGCTATAAGTACTGCTTGGAATGTTGTCTTGTAGAGAGATACTCACTTATTTCCATCCCGGGAATATTTGAATGCATTTTTACCTTTTATTATCCGCCAGAAAAGTCAGCAGAGTCTGTGCTAATGAAAAATGTCACGTTCCTACGTCCCCCTGTACAGAGATCTCTGTGAGCTGTTAGGCAGTTGTCACTCTGCGGTTCAGACAGACCTGCCAAAAAGCCCCTGGGATGGTAGTTAAATGACTAATTAAAAAAAAAAGAAAATTCTCCCGGTGTTGCATGGCTTTTTTTTTTCATGGGGTGTGGTAACCTTGTGCTTCTAACAAAAGCCGAGCATCCACCTCTACGTCAAAACGCGCAGCAGTTCTGCTTACGGAGGGTTTGTCCGTGACGTGTCTATAAATAACTTTTATAAAAAGCTCATGCTGGTTTGATGGAGGATGTGAAGTGAGATGGGACTTCTGTCGTGCTGTAAAATATGTCCGTGGGGACGCAGCATGCCATTTTCCTAGCAGAACGCTTCATCTGGGAAGCTGATGCTGGCTTTGTCTCCCAGCATCTTTGGGGGGTTTTCCAGCTCTGCTCAACTCTTTCCCAGTGAAGACTGAGCCGGTTCTGTGTGAAAGGACTGCTGTGAGGCACACGTAGCTGGCTAGCTAAGCATGGCATTTGTATGGAATGGATGGTATCTGAAGGTACCGAGAGCTGACAAATACCTTTGTGGGAGCTGTTTCTTTCAGAAGTGTTGCTAATCCTCCTACACCCTGAGATTTTCCTGAAGCCTGGCATAAGCTGCAAACGTCTCTAACCTGCTGCATTTTCCTGGTTTGTGGGTAAGATGTACCACGATGTGCTGTGCTCGTTCCCCTGTGGCTTTGGGCTGTGCTGCTTTCAGGTCAGACTATTTCCAGAGCAGCAGCAGCACAAGACTGACAGATCTGGCACTTGCTTTTTTTGGGGGGTGATTTCTCTCAGTAGCTTCAGCCAGAAGGGATCTGGGGAAGAAGAGGAAGCCTGTAGATCACAGCATGTTGCTGTTCATTTGGGAAAGAACAAATACAAGGTGATTCCACCGCGTCCGGATGGCTTTTCGGTGCTTTGCAGAAGAGATTATTTCCTTTACTGAAGAACTGGTGTGGTAGCCGTTCAGGGAGCTGCTCACGTGCTCGATATTTAAAGAGAGTAGTTGTTTTCCTAAGGCGGGCCTCTGTGCTTCACACTTATTTTCAGGAGCTTGTGTAGAAGGTTAAATCGTTGGACTGATGAGATGCCTGACGCAGTAGGTTTTTTGGTTCTGTTTTTACAGTATGTTGGCTAAAGAATGAAACTATTCTGGATCTAATTATCAAGAAACACAATCCGTTTATTTCTTGACACCGCGATAGTCCCATAAAGCACCAAAGGAAATGTAATGTACAATATTACTTACTCTCCTGTAATAAGTCAGTGGAAAAAAAATCTGTCTTGATAAGGGCTTGCAAAAAAGTATCTGAGCTTCTCCAGTTCCCCAGTTTCTCCTTCTCCACCAGCAGCCTTTGCATCTGTCCAGTCCCATAACCTGGACTGGGTTGGTACGGGATGGGGAGACAGCTTTCCTGGGATGCTGCTGGCACCAAACTGGTTTTCTAAGATGCTACTGAGACAGAGATGCTTCCCTTCCAGTTAAGGTTCAAAGCAAAATCCTCAACGTACTAAACACTGCTTGGTGCGTTCTTGCTAGGTTTAAGCATCGATAGTCAATTCTGTGTGGTTTGGTGGGAATTCTGTTTTGTTTTTTTTTTCTTTTCTGAATCCTCTGTTTCTTTTCTGGAAGGGGTATTCTTTCAAGTTTGTCTGGAAGTGCTAAATGGGGGAAAATTATTCAACACGAGTCAATGCGTGCCTCTTGGGTGAAGTTGTACTTGTATGTGCTTTTCTGTTTTCTAAAACTGTAGTGAGAAACAAGGTGTGAGAATAGCTTCTCTTTATTGTTGGGGGTGATAGAAAGATGATTTGCTCAAAATACAAAGCTTATTATTTTTTTTTCACCAGAGCAATTTCCCTTTTGTGTTTCCTCGGGGCACTGAAGGCTTTTAAAATCTTTTTCTAATCTCATTTGGATATCTTCCTCTGAAAGATCTTCACCTGCATACCTACCCTGTCAAAAACATGGATTCCTACGTAAAGCTTTGAAACTTAAAATACAGCTGATTTGTTTCAACAAGATAGATTGTCAAACCACTGGAAAATGTAGTCTCACGCCACTGCCAGTGTTGTCTTTTCTCCTCTGGCAGCTCCTGCAAGATGCTTCGGTTTGGACCAGGAGGTTTAGACCATTCAGCACCTGTGCTCGCCTTCCTCCTCCCAGCTTGTTGCAGGCTTTGTTTCCTTCCCCTGAGACGCAGCAGTTAGTCACTGGTGTTTGGATTCATTTTTGCAAATGGCTGTTCAGCCTGGTACACTCAGATTTATCGGTATTTGGGGAAGTCTAGGAGTAGTCTTTTTTTTTTTTTTTTTCTGCATCATTAGAGATGATTTCTCCTGAAGCTTCCTGCCCTAAACGAAGTGCAGTGAGCTGGTAGGGAGTGATGTGTGCTTACATCTCCACATATTTCAGTGTTTCAAACTGTGCTAGAAGAATAAAAGCCGTTTAAAAAGATAAAATGAAGAATGAGATGCCACTTACATGTCTTTAATATTAAAATGCCTTTCTCTGTAGGAGTTTTTGAGGATGGGGGGGATGCTTCCATAAAAGTGGACATTTAGGAGGGGAGATTATTTAGTTTAGTTTTTCCTGACAGTTTTAACTAGACTGCTGACACATGGTATTACCTTTGTGCCCTTCCTGTTGTCATTAAAATGACTCACCTCAGGATGTGTTTTCTTCCAAATCCACTGGTTCAGAGGTGCCTGATGCTCCTCCAGGCACTAAGGTCCATTCCCACCTCTGTTAGTGGTGTACCAGAGCTGCAGCACCTGCAGATCTCACAATGGCGTTTTCTTAAAGGTGGGCTTTTCCTTCTACTGAGGGCAATGCTAAATGAAGATAAAATATCTTATGGCATCAGTATTTGTCTGTTATTTAATTTGAAAACTTCAGCATGCATAAACTGAGCTGTGCTGTTCCTGGGAATACCGTACGCGCAGGGAAACGGGAGTTGTGGACGCGTGTTAAAAAGGAGGCAATGGCATAGAGGAAACAGATGAACGAGGGGATCAGTTCTCTGCTCGGGTGAGAAACGCATGCAATCCAATTTCCACCTATTAGCTTCCAGGGCTTGGGACGGTCTGGTTGCTGATGCATTTCTTGTTAAATTCTGGCTGTTTTATTTGAACACAGAAGTGCATTTGGAATTTGGCATGAATGTTTCCACAAGGGAATTTATTTGTGGTGTTTTTTTTTCTTTTTCTTTTTTAACATAGACAGCAGTCCTGTGCACAGGATGTTTTGTGTCTGTTTTTGTTGGATCCCTTTGAGCTTGACATGTTGTGTCTTAATGTAGCCCAACAAGACTGAACACAATTGCCTACAACTACTTTCCCTTTACTTTCCCCTTTTTTGTTTGCTTTTGTGTTGCTGCAGCCTTTTAAAACTCAGAGGTCATGCCAAGGTAAGACTCTTTCTGCAAAGACATTTAGTAAATGACTCAGATGACTGAAAAAAACCCCATATGTATCTGTGTGGAAACGGGTCTCGGTTCAGGGTCTGCTCTCAGTTCTGTGTCTGAGAGCCAGGATGCTGCAGGGTGAGGCAGCAGAGCTCTGCTTTGGCCGAGAAGATGAAGGGATGCCAGATCCAAGTCACTTGAGACAACAGCCCAGGTGTGCAGTATGGTTTGATCGGTGCTTCAGCTGACGCTGCGGGTTTAGAGGCAGAAAGGTGATTCGGAGTTGCTCGGTAATTGTTTGACACTCCTGACGTGGCTGTGTGTGGTGTTGCCAGTGTTTGTTTTTTCCAGCTCCACTGGAAGGTGCACAATGGGTCACGGTGCTTGGCTGTGTGATGGCTTTGTGAGCTGGGAAAATACCTTTATTCAATTCTATTGGATTTTGCAGTGTGAAAATATTGCATGCTTTAAAAAAATCTCACAAAACACAACAGCAAAACCCCTTTTATCCCTAGATATCCAAAATGGGTTGCTTGAGAATGGGTGCGGAGTCACAGGCATGGTATTTCTGATGAGTTCCTCTTTTTATTTATCTACTGAAAAGAGCCAAGTCATTTCTATATATTTATGCCCTCTTTGGATCTTGTATTTCTCTGGGATGTCCTGGAAATGCATGTGATTGTTATCAGATTCCCATTATAATACCGATAATTAGTCCCTGGACAGCTTCAGAAAATGCATGTTTTCTAATTATGAGATAGTCTGTTTGAAACCAAGAATGTTGGATTTTTTTCCCCATGAGAAATGAGTATTCGGAGGTAAGAACTTAAATATTTCATAGTAGTCCACTTAGATGTCTTTGCAAAAAGCAATTCATTTTTTTCAGTGCTTCACTCTCTGCTAAAGAAACCTTATTCCGTTACCTAGTTATAATGATGGATAGGAGATGCCGTTGGTTGGTGGAAGAGACTTCTGGGTCAGGGAGCAGTAGGATTCTTGAAAAATTCTTGGTTGTTTTGGAGCTGCCGTTAAACATTTCTGTTGCGTGAGGAGGATGTGATAGTGAAAAACACATTTTCTTATATGTCAAATGGCCCAAAGGCTTGCAATAACTTTTGCTGTACTCCTGAACAAAGTATTCTTGAATTTACTTAGATGCTTACACTCACAATGTTGCTGTGACAGTCTTTTCTACGTAATTGTCTTTGTGAGGTGAAGACGACCTCTTATTTTGGGGATTGAAAGTTGATTTTTAAAGTCACATTGGGAATCTACAGAGAAGTTGAGTCTCTGATACGCAGGTATCATTCTGACTCCTCAATTATTCTTTGACTTAGCAAAGGATGTGCAGGAGACCATTATCTGAATTGGGGTAACTGGGTTAGTTCATATTTTTAGCAAAGCTGTTAGCAGAAGTCTGATTTTTTTTCTGCAGTTGTAATCTCTTTTCTTGACTGTACAGTTCTCCTGAATCGCTTGAATCTCTGTATTTAGGCCAACAGTGAGATGTGGATAATCCTGCAACTTCTCAAAGAGCTTTGAGATTATATATTGTTCACTTAGTAATAAACTATTCCAAAAATCTGCTAAGGAAAGTCTTCTGGCTTTTTTTTTTTTTTTTAACACGTTGCTATGTAATACAGATAGCTGAGCAGCTGCTCTTGCTGGCACTGCAGCCTTCTGAGGGAAGCCCGGGATGCAGCTGGAGGATGCCTGTATCTGTGTATGTACCTGTACGTTTACGGGAGCTCGTAGCAGGCGGTGATATCCCAACAAAAGGTGCTTGTGGCCCGTTCAGCTGGAACGGGCGCACCAAGTGAGTGTCTGCCCTGTTCCCCGTGTACCTGGCAGGATGTGCTGATGGTGTGATCAGCGCCGCGGACCCCTCAGAAACGCAGGGGCTGCCGCGACCCTGGGAAGCCCTGCTGCTCTGGGTTTTGCTGCTGATGCCCTGGTAGCTGTTCCAGTTACACTGCACACACCGTTGTCTGCAGCCACACAGCTCAGTCGTCTCCAGCTGCAGCAGCCAATTCCTCTTTAGCAGCCAACGCTGATCTTTGTCACCCTATAAATCATACAAAATGCTGCTACTGAAGATGGACTTGTTAGTCTCGTACTGCTGCCCTCATGTCATATCCATCCTCTACTTCTCTCCCCTTTTGTATTGCCTTTTTTTCTCTCCCTTTTTATGTTGCACTTTATTTTTTTTCCTCTCCTTCTTTTGTATTACATTTTGTTTGATTTTTCTCCTCTTAGAACCCATCTGTATGCTTTTTTATTTTCATACCACTTTCTGGGTCAACCATAAATACCCAGTGGAAAACTCTGCTGTTATTTGATAAACACATTGGCTTGATTATTTTTCACTTTATGGTATCTTTACAATTTAACTTCAAAGCAAAGTAGTTTAACGATGCAAACAAATCTTAGAGCAAAGTTAATCTTGCTATACAGAAGCACATGTTTCTTTATACTGGAGAAAAATGTTTGCTTATATTGGTAATAAAGGGTTTATTCTGTCCATCGCTTGCTTTCTGTGCAGCCCAGATTTTCTGTGTATTATAGAATAACTTTAGCCATAACTTCAAACGAAACCGTTGCCAGCACAAACAACTTATTTTAATCGTACCATATGTGATCATTGAGCTGCAAAGCTCTGTGTAAGTGTTGCCTTCCCTCTTTCTGTGTGGGAGGAAGGTAGGACTCTGCTGCGGAGAGCTGAAGGAAAATGGAAGCCCCTGAGGTGTTTTCATACCTGGCGCGTTGTGGAAGCCAGTGCCAGAGCTGGGAAAAAGAATGAGAAATGCAAACCCCTGGTTATCAGTGCCCGGAAACATCCAGCTCACCCCCAGAACTGCTCCGCTTTGGGGAAAAACGGCTGAGATGAGTCCCTGCCGTCTCCATCCTCTAACCAAGACGTTTGAAGGGCTGCGTGTTTGAGATGGCTACAAAGATCTGTGGGTGCGGAGCTGGCTGCCCCGTCGGGAGCGGTGGGACGCGCTGCCTTCAGCGGCTCTCCGGGCGCTGCATCCTCGTGGCAAAGGACGGGAGCTGCCGCAGGGGAAGCAGCTCCGGTGCTGCGCGCGGCACTTTTTGAAGGCTGGCTGTGCGCAGAGCTGGCGGAGAGGCTTAGTGATGGGGTTGCTGGCTAGAAGCAGATTGAACTATTCCCCTGTTTTAAAAAATTATTTTAAAATTCACTTTTGTCAGAATTGGTCAATAGTAACTTAATATGTGACTTGGGTTTTTCTTCAAATTAAGTGAACTCTGTCTCCTTAAGTTTTATGATTTGTACATGTGCTGTTTCAGCAGTGACAGTACCGTATGAACGCATAATTTCAGCTGAGCTTGCGCAGTTGAGCACATTGCTCCTCTGGCTTAATCCAGCTCTTAACCTGTTCCCTTTAGCAGAGCTGCATGGGGCCTGTTTTGGATTCAGACTTTGTGCTGGAACTGAACAAACCTGGATTTGACTTGCAAGTGACTCAGGCTCAGCGGCTCTTCGGTCCCCTGTTCATGCAATGGAAACACTCCTTCCTTTTCTCTTATGTGTTCCTGGGTTTGGTGGTTTAAACTTTAGGATTTTCAGATTGTTGGTACTATGGTAGCTGACGGTGCACACTTCAGTTTCATTTTGAATAAGTCATTTTGGACCCACTCTTTGAAACGCAGCTGTAGCCTTGCTGGTGGCCGTGGGAATTCAGATGAATTATTCTGTCCTGGAGAGAGGTACCTTCTGTCTTTAGGATCTGGAGTCCATTGCTGTGTCTCTCTCCTGCTTTTCTCAAGACCCGTTGTTAGCTGTGTAAATGTATTTCTGCTGCACGCAATGGCTGAACTGTGTGAACGCAGTCGTAGACGTGCGGGGACCAACACTGGAGCCTCGCTGCTCCTCCGGCTCACGAGCAGCTCTCCCGCTGAGAGCTGTGTCGGGGCCACGACAGCACCACTGTCCTGCCGGTACGGCTCTGATCCTACGCTGGCTTTCTTTTTTTCACCATCATGGGAGTGCAG
Source organism: Tetrax tetrax (assembly GCA_009806455.1). NCBI lineage: Eukaryota > Metazoa > Chordata > Aves > Otidiformes > Otididae > Tetrax > Tetrax tetrax. Next base: position 67,579 of record WHYT01014047.1, read on the forward strand.
CATTGCGAATAAAGATGCCTCGTGGGCAGCTCCCGATTGCTGCCACCGCACGCCGGGTGTGTGTGGGAAAAGTTACCTCTCCTCTTGAGGGGAGTAAGGGAGAAGGGCCAGGTGGAGCTGAGACTGTTCATTTACCAGTTATCTCCAAGGCTCGCTTTTTATTTTTACTTTTTATTATTTCAGCCTGCCATTTGGAGTGGCATGGGTTTCAGAGACTTTGGGATCTGGGCATTGTCAATTGGATAAATATAAAGGGTGAGGAAGATAAGAGACCTCTGTGGCTTCAGGACTACGGAGTCTGGGGCCTTTTTTTTTTTTTTAAGTAGTTCCAAATGATGAGGGTGGCTGGAGGTTGGAGGCCGTCAGCAGAATGGCTTGTGCCTTACAAGGAAGACTTAACTGCCTATCCTGGTGCAAATAAAAGGTCTGAATGATTGCTTGCACCCTCCTTATCCTCCTTATTTTCTGCTAGTTGACAGTCCTGTGTCTTGCAGGTTTCGTTTGTTTCTGTTAGAGAGAAATAAGAATACAAATCATGATTTGCAGACGAGACAGGTCCTGTGTTTATATGACTGTCATCTTACAGTGGTCCCTTGGTCATTTTCCTTTGCCACGGTGGGTCAAGGAACAGCACAGGGGCTTTCACTCGTGTGTGTGAAGTGTTTAACACCATCACTTTTTGTGCCTCCTGAGCACTGCAAGGGAACGGAGTGTGGCGGACCAGATTGTACTCTGCTTTGAAGATTTGGGAAATGCAGAAGGAATATATCAGCATTACTAAATCTGATAATAGAATTACCGTCGGATAACTCCAGCCAGCATTGCCTGTTTCTGGATAATTTAGCGGAAAGCGAGGCTGGTCTGCTGATCTCATTACTGCGCTGTGAGAGGAGATGTGCTGTGTAGGTAAGCTGCGATGCATTTATAGCTGCAGGGAAGGCGCAGAAAGGGGTTATGAGCCTGAAAATCTATTTTTGCTCTTAAAAAATCCAAAATTACCAAAGAAGGTCCAAGCAGTACATTTCAAAAAGAAATTCTGCAGCTCTTTGTTCTTCTGAAACTCGCAGGAGGGTATTTTGTTGTGTGTGCCTATGTGTGTGTGTGTTTTAACCAGCTCAATAATACCACTTGAATTCATATTATTTGTATAACAGTTTGAGCTGTGTCCTGTGGAGTAACACAATCAGAACCCCTTTGCCAGCTGTCCAGGAAAGCACAACTTGTCACCACAGATTCCTTGGTATGGGACAAGTTGGCATAGACATTGGCAAAGCCATTTGGGACCAGTTCCACTTGAATTCAGAGTGAGATTTAAACAACTCAGAATTACTTGATTGTTGACTTAATTTATCAGTGATGGAGTAACTTACCAGAAATGCAAAAACCAGGTTCTTAAGTACTGTTTTCCTCCTGATAACTGGTGCAAAAGTGGAGGAGGCAGTAATTCTGGTTTGTAAGGAGTTGCAGTGTTTTTGTAAGGATGATGATTATTACCTGATGTGATTTTTATGAACCAGAGGTACAGATAAGAATGCCTGCACTGGAACAGGATTGCTGAGTGTTACCAGACCATGACCCTGCTCCCACAGATGTGTGGGGTTTACCAGTAGCACTGGGGTCTCTGTTTCACAGTTTCCTATTTAAGCTTTCCCAGCCCCCCACTACATCAGAGACAGAATCCTTATTTTTAAAATATTACTAAAAGGTATGATTTTTGTATTATTACCTGGCCCCAGATGCTTTAGCCTGAGGAAGACTGGATGATTGGTGCTAAAATTGTGAGATTTGGACATACCAAGTGAAACTGAGAGTTCTGCTTTATTTTATTCTCCAGAAAATGAAATGAGATATATAAGAAAACCAGAGCAACAAGCCAAGAAGCAGAAGCTGGTTGGTTGTAAGGTTATGGACGGGAGTGAGCAGGTTCCTCTCTATGCAGAGGGTATGGATGGCAGAAACCAGTGCTCTTGCAGCCGGAGATGAAGCTCCAAGTGACCAGGTTTGTGCTTGGCTGGTGCCGGCTGGCTTTGTTCTTCCCAAAAGGGAGCTGTCTCCTCTCTCCTCCACCCCTGCCTCTCCTAAATTGGGTGAAATGGCAGGGGGAGAAGCAACTGGGCCAATCATGATAAGAATCAGAAGAAAAGGTAGAAGAAATCAATGGAAGTGTTACTGGAGTGAAAGGAGGTCAGCGATTTTGTAGTGGGAATCAAAGGCCGCATGAAACCCTGCAGTTCCTGCACATTCCTTCCCCAAAGATCTAGTCTTGCTCCCTGTTCTTCTTAAATCAGCTTTTAGTTTTGTGCTTCACGTGTGAAACATGGCTGTCGCAGTAATGGCTCTGCCCCAGGTGGTGGGGAGTCCGCGGTACCAGAACGGAGAGAAATGGTGGGTGCGCAGAAGCTCAACAAAATGGCCGCCCTCGCGCGTGGGGTCTCTGCTCGGCGAACGCCGTTCTCCGTCCAAGTTTGAAGAGGTTTGTTGCCAGGAGCAACTTGTCTGCAGTTCTCAGTGACAGGGTAATTGCTCTGCCTGCCTCGACATCTGAGCTCCCGTGAAGGCTCTTCCACGCTGGAATCGTGGCTGTTGCTGTAGTCGTCGAGGTGCAGAGCCGAGTATTTCCAACGCACAACACGAGCCGAGGCTACAGGCGGTCGAGCTACAAAGTAGAAGGGAATGCTAGGGCAGCTATGCATCAAGTATCTCTGTAGATAAAACCAGAGGCAGCACTGCCCTGGGTGCTGCCCTTTCGGTTCTTCTTTTGAGCATCGCTTTTCAATGGAAAAGGCAGAGGGAAGTACAGAAGTAATGGTGCTGTCATTCTTCCTTAATTCTCCACTGTGTTTTCGGTGCATACATTTTTAATTACATGGCATGAAAGAGGGCTGGGGCAGACTAGTGATAACGTTTCTGTTATATTGTCAGCTTTTAAAATCCTGCTGCAGCATCAGGTCAGCAAACATTCAAGCTCCCAGCGCTACTGGCATTTAGTATCTCGGTTTGTAACTGAGGAAGCAAGTCTGAAGTTGTTGTTAGTGGTCTCCCAGTGAATCAGGAACGCAGCCAGCCAGCGAGGTGTCAAGGGTGAGTGTTATTTCCCGATCTCTGGGAGTGCAGTTTTACTCCATTGCGTTATGGACACTGGTATCCTCCTCTCTCACTTCTCTTGGATGCTAGTAGCCTGGGCTTTTGAACATCTGAGATCTTTCTGTTCTTGAAGGGAGAGGAAAATAATCTACACGTAGCAGTGTTGCTGTTGGTCCTACAGTTTCCTGTCGGTGATTATGGGATGAAAACAATTCAGCTCTTTGGTGGAGCTCGTTCCCAGTGCAGAACCATGTTCTCACCATGGTGTGCTGCCATGTAGATGGCATTTTGGCTCCGCACAGGTCAGCGTGAAGGGAGGCAGTTTGGGGAGCAGAGATGTGCTGTTGGGGTCTGAGCTCGTTGCTGTTGGGATTGCCTGGATGGTTTCGAGACCCTCCAGGAACTCCTTCCTCAGGATTCAGTTGCACAATAAATTAGTGGCTCTGGCTTAATCCCCAGGAGACTGAACGAGTCTATAGCCCAGCCACAAACGTGACGGTTGATGCTTGTGCAGTGCTTTCTCTGCAGAACAAATACCGTACAATGCAGGCAGCGGGGTGCAAGCATCCCGTTTGTTTCTTTTTGCCAATATATATCCAGCCTGTCAGGACGCTCTGTGACCAGTGGCGTAGTTTGTTCTCTAATCTCCTGCAATTCTTGGTTCTGTGGAGCATGCTGAAAAGAAAGCTGCTCTACGGACCAGTGATGCCCTCTCATTTCATGTTGACCTCTTCTGACCCGAGGTGGATTTGAATCTACAACCGACAGTGCTCAGTATCCCGTTACTAATCTCCTGAGCCACCCAGTTGCCCCATAAATCTGTAAGTGATATGTTTAACAGAGTGGAGATTAACACAACACTGCTGCGGCAGAATTAAGATTTAGTTACGTCTTGAACCGGGACTGGTTTGTGTTGCATGTCTCTTCTGTGGGTGGAGCTGAAGGTCAGCATCTTACTTGAGATGTTTGCTTCACCGAAACAGCTTAGTTTCATGTTTTGAAATAGTGTTCTTTAAATAACAGAAACCCCCAGTAGTTTAAAACCAATTTTGAAATATTGCATTTTTACACAATGGACAATTAATACATTGTTCTCTTTTCATTCTCAACTGCTGCTAAAATCGTAAGACCTTTAGTCAGAGGAGTCTCAGGCTTCTATAATTATGGTACTTTTCTTTCTCTTTTCTTCTACAAAGAATATTTTTCTGTCCTTTCTTTCTAAACTGTTAGTTTACGTGTTTTTATATACAAAAGAAATTATTACCATCTCTTATCTTATTGATGTAAGGGAGTATGGCAGGTTAGCTGAAATGCTGGAGCCTGGTAAAACTAGAAAAATTTGGGGTAATTTTGAGTTTGACTTACCTTCAGAGCTCATTGAGTGCTTTTTTCCAGGAGGATTTGGAAGGTGTCTGTTGAAGGTGGAAGCTATCAAAAGCAGGTTAAGCAAGGACTCTGTGTGCTGCTTGTGGCTATTATGTAGTAAATATCCTTGCAAGATTTTTATTTACCTAGGAACCTCTGATGTCGAGAGGATCTTTATCTGAAATGCAAGTGACAGCATTTTAAAGTTAATTTAATTAAGTTTGTGGTTTGCTGAAGTAAAATGAGTAGGTTATGAAGGTAGCTTCGAATAGGCCTGAAAAAGTCTATTAAATTAGATAGAGCACATTAAATTAAACCAGTAGTTATCTGTTACTGGTAACACAGTGGTGCAAGCTACCTGAAAGCCGGAGGGATGGTGCTGGAGACGATGTTCTCCTGTATCCCTGAGGACTGTTAGCGTAGCCTGTGTCTAATTCCTCACTTTGATGGTTTTATAGCTATGATAAAGCGGAGAGGTCTGCTGAACTTAGTCACGTATCTACTTAAAGCTTAGTTTTGTGAGAAACAATTTTATGAAAGAAAAACAAGTGTGAAAAATGAATTTCTTAATGTGGGGTGAAAGACCCAGGAAAGGGGGAATGATGCACATCTTAAGCTAGTGCTGTGCAGAGCACCAAATGAAATCCTTTTTCCCATGATTATTAATACAGCTTCCTCTTTTCAGAGATTAAATTTAGCTCCAGGAGGATAACACCGCTCTCCCAATACCCGGTTTTGTGCCGTTGCATAAGCAGTTAAGTAATCGGGGCCCAAATCTGCACGCTGCCTCGTGGCGTGCGGGAAGGATGGCGCTAATCCTGCTGGCCTTAGGCTGCACCGGGGAAGGAGTACGAGAGGATGCACGGACCAAGCGCCACGGGTAACGCAGCATCCACACGCGGTGCTTGATGCTGCCGGCGTTCAGGTGCGTGCGAGGTGATGAGGATGGCGAAGAGCTGCAGGAGGCTGTGTCCCAGGGCTTTTCCACCTCCCTGTCCTGTTCCCGAGCCAGGCAGCGCTGGGGAGTCCCGGGAGAGGAGGAGGAATGAGTCGGTTGCCCTCAAGTAAGAAGAGATCCTGTTTTCCACAGTGCCAGTGGGTGCTCCCAGCTGGGCTACAGCTTCCAGCAGTGATGGAGCTCCTGAGCCTCGCGCGCACTGGAATGCTGCTTCTCCAGCCCCTCGCCCCAGCCTTCGTCCCAGCTGTGAGGAGTGTGTGAGCCTGCAGTTTATCATCTGATGGCTGGGCTGTTTGCACTGCTTTTTTAATTTTTGTGGCTAGTGTTGTGTTGGTAACGTCCCATCTGAGCGGCTGAGAAGAGCCAGCGAGGAGTTAGAGCGTCTGCAGGGTCTGTGGTGGCTGGTGGCTGAATACACCGGGTTCATCTCACCTCCACACCGTGCTGACTAACTTCTACCAACACAAGGAAATAATAATTGCTGTGGCTCTGGATATTGCTGTGGCTCTGGATATTGCTGTGGCTCTGGATATTGCTGTGGCTCTGGATATTGCTGTGTCAGAAGTCTAAAAGAATGTTGCCAAAGGGTATTGTTTAATAGTTGGCTTTGTACTGGAAGATCTTCATATTTAAAATTCATACAAGACTTCTTGAGGAGTGTATTTTCCAGGTCATGCATCTACTTAGAAGAAAAGCTTTAAAATAATTTTTAAGACTTGGTTTTCTAAATTGCTGATCTGTACCAAAGTAAAATAATGTTTTCTGAAAACAGGAGTTATAGCAAGGAGTGAAAGGTTCTTTCTGTTGAGAGTGAAAGCTAAAAGTGGATCTCTGGCCACGAGCCAAATTCCATCAGCTCCACAGAAATATTCATAAGGTAGATCAATAATTAAGCCTGCTGTGCAAAAGTAATGCTGTGTTCCACTCACATTGCTCTGCAATGCCTCTTCATACATGACTACTTGTTTTGATTTACTTTCCAACTGTATTTTAGAGTTTATTTTGGAGAACTTGGTTTGACTACGTAGTGTGTTCAGGTTATTTTGAATAAATTTTCTCTTTTTTTTAATATCCCAAGTGTTCTGAACTCTGATCTACTAGGTGAATTGCTATTGCCCCAGTGTTTTTAAAGGGCACGCTAGCATAGAAAATGGGTAGGATGGCAGTGGCATTTCCTTAGTCCATATGGCTGAACAAAGGAAAAACGTAATAACTAAATTTAACTGTTTGGCTAACATGCCTTTATTTGCTCTGTCTGTCTTTAACGCTCTTGTTTTCAGTCCTCACTGGGGATAGATGCCTTCAGGAGAATGGGGTAGATCCCGTTTAGTTCTTGTGCTTTGTCAGCAAAATAGTAACAACCTTGTAGTTGCAGAATCTGTGTAACTTGTGAGGAAAATAAGTCATTCTGTCTAATAAGTTCTATCTAATTCTAGGGGAAATTTGCAGGGCCAACTATTTATCCCACTTGCAAATGGAGCAAGTTTAATTTAATTCCTTTAATTCCTACTACATAGGAATTAAAGGGAAGATATGTGTTTTATGCCACCTTCTGAGGGAGAAACTCTGCTGCACGAGGGATGTGCCTCCACTGAAAAATTGAATTGCTGCTGGTGGTAGTTTGCTTTTTGCTCTTTGAAAAATTGTCTTCCAGGCCTGCAATTATATATCTTTTATTTATAAAACCTCTCCTACAAGAGCACTTATCGTAGTGAAAACTAGCTGGGAAATAATTTTTCCGTTAATTAAGCTCCTACGTATCCCATGACTCTATTACCTGTATACTCATCCATTGAGCGTACTGGCAGTGGCATCTTGTATGGTGTGTTAAACCCACTCGTGGATTGTTCATTCCAACTGCATCAATAAAACTCTTTGACTTGAGTAGAGAGCCAGAATAATAATGACAGAGTTTCAGCAAAGTCACGGTTTGCCAAACGATTCATCTGACAAACCGAGCCACGTGATTTGGAGAAGAATCTCCCTGCCTTCTGAGGGGAGAGAGGACTAAGATGAGTGAGAGGCACCCTGTGCGCGCTCTCTCTGTGTGACCTCCTCACACAGAGGTGCAGCTGGCAGCACAGACACATGGACCTTGTGACCTGTGGTCCTGCTTCAGTTGCTGGTGCTCAGACCTCCGTACGCGTGCATGCACGCGCAAGGAGCTCCCTCGCCCAGAAAGAGAGTTAGAAAGGAATTTAGTAAGAAGATAGGACAATGCTGCTCAGGTGTGGGGAATGGCTGGACAAACATAGTGACCAGCAGCCTGCTTATGTGGCTCATGCTTTTGTCCCTTCATCCCATGTTTGTTCCTCCCCAAATCACCCACATCTCTCCCTTTCCTTGCCTTTGTCCTCCCCTAACTCTGGTGCGGAAATGATCTTCCCCTACATCCCATAAAGTGTGCTGTACCCATAAGCACTCTGAAAGGTGATCCTGAGAGCCATCTTGACAGCTTTCACACATGGACCATGGGGCAGATGCTCTCCAGGGACAGCCTTGGCAGGTACCTCTTCCTGCAGTCTGCCATTTGTGTCCTCCGCCTGCCTCTGTGCTTCTGCACTCCTCGGGATGTGTGGAGATGAGCCTTGGGTGGACTGATGGATGTTCTTCTGTTAAAAATGACTGCATGACCTCTTCTTGAGTCTCATTCAAAACGGTGTCCCCCTCGAGGGTGTGCTGATGTGGTATTTTGCAGGCAGGTAGGAATGAGCTTCACCTCCACCATCAGCAGAGCTTGTACATCTGGGGTCAGAACCGCGCTAGGCACGTTCACCACTGCCAGTGGGCATGTAGCTTCCTCACAGCTGGTGTCTGCTCAAGCAGAACAAACTTGCATCTGTCCTGGGATAAATCTGGATGGTATCTCTAATTCTAGGGCATGGTTTCAGGCTATAATTCCTCACCAGGGTCAAACATCTCCTTACAGCCCCTCAAAAGCCAAGAAACCCAGCATTTTGTATGCTCTCCTCTTCCTTTTTACTTTAGCAATTATATATCTGCGCGAGGTGCTGGCAGTTGGAAATTCTGTTCTAAGCCATCTCACCTTGCCCTCGGTTTTATATGGCACTTTGGGGGTGGATTCTGCCTCCCAGCTCACGCGCCTGAAAGTCAGATGTCATCTTGCTTAGCACCATAACCTGCAGAGACACTGGTGGAGTCGGCCCTGAACGTCTGTCTGAAGATCACAGGGAATTACTAATGAAATTGCATTAGGGCTCCTAATTGTTAGCATGCAGCTCTAAGCAGTGAGCGCTTCTCATTTCCTGTCTGTGTGGGGTTTAGGAGAGTCGAGATTTCTTTTTCAAACAGGAAATGTATCTGGTTATATTTGATTGAGGCTGCGCTAGCTTCTAGAGATAGTACTGCTCTGTCACGTTGCCTGTAAAACGGTGGGTTTGGTGGCACAATTTATGGGTAAGATCCTTTTTGTGCTTGTGAAATCCGCAGATTTTTCTTAAACGCCAAGCCTGTAAACTCAATCGAGAACTCTAAACATGAAGCCGGTGAAATAATAATTGGCAGTACGTGTGAATAGCTTTCTCAGGACAGAATCCATCTCGCTGTCAATACGGCTTCAGCAGGAATTGCGTGGGTGGATGGGAGCACTTACCCCAGCCGTTATGCGGCAGTGGCATACGTTAATGGAACAGATTGTCGGGAGGACTGTAGGAAGTAATCGCATAGGCAGGGAGATGTGATTTATGGATGAGATAATACGCTATATAATGAGAAAGTTTGAAAAATAATGTATGGAGGCGGCACACAGATAAACCTGTGAGCATCAACGCAGGAAGTAACACTTTATTTCTAGCTGCTTAGTGCTTTCTTGAATAAGCGCTAATAAGGCTGAAATCTTCCTGATTTTGGTATTAATTCAAGCTGAGTTACATTTGAAAAAAAAAAATAAAAACGGTTGTGTTATTTCTGAAAATGACAATAGGGGAAAAAGTACTGTTTGGGAACATGCTAAAAATAAGGTGATGGTCATGCTTGCGCAGCCTCCCTCTCTGTTTTGGAGCAGAACCTTTGGATCTGCCAGAATGTTGTCTTTGTAGGATGGCTATGGCTTTTGTTACCTTTGAGAAAAGTCTGTCAGAAATTAAGAGCTTGTAACAATAGCACTCTCCAAAACAACCAAAACCAAAACCCAAATTGTAGTTAGCTCCAGAGGAAAGTCTTCTATCGCAACAGTATCTTGGCAGCTGAGTTGCCGCAGCTTTCCTTCAGGCTGGGCATCTTCTCCCTGCCGAAGGTGTGGTGGTCTCCTCTGGCCCCTCTAAGCTGAGGGTGATCTCCTGCGGGACACGTGCAGAGTGGGCTCTGTGGGCTGCCCGGCTGGGACGTGGAAGGGGTGAGGTGGTGAAGGTCACAGCGTGCCAGCAGGAGCCTGGAGCTGATGATGAGGAGGACTCCAAGGAGAACTGATGGGACAGAAAGGTCAGAAAGCTGAACAAGGTGAGTGGGTGACACAGGAAGTGCCCAACATTTCTCCAACATCGGAGACCCAAGCAGGAATTTCTGAACAAGGAAAGAGAGAGGAGGAGGAGGAGCATAAGGAGCGGGGAGTGTAGGTGGGGAGAAGAGGGTTGAGCAGGATGGAGAGGATTTAGGGCAGAGGAGAAGTGGTGGTAGAGCAACAGAAGTATAAACCCTCAAACTAAGGTAGGCAGAGGGTCTGTTCCCACTCATTATACTCTCCTTTGTGAGCTTGAGCTGGCTTTGTCTAAGATCAATGCGGAGACGAAGCACAGAAAACCTCCCCAAAAACCCGTAAGTGGTGCTTGGATAATGAAGCGCTCTCGTTTGGTGCCGTTGGTGACAGGTGCTTTGTGATCCTTCACATTCATTTATTTTTTCAGATATCACCGATGGGTGTTCCAGTCTGGTAGCTTCCCAGAACAAAATCCCAAGGAAGAAGTTTGACCCGCGTAGCACATTTGTGAATTGCTACTTTATATTTGTAGCTTTTCAGTTTGGCGGCTAAATAACAGTTGTGGCCGGTGCCTCTTTCAGCTGCCTGCAGCACATTGATGATGGGACTGTTTTCTGGGGCTCTCTGACATTGCAGTTGTGGAGAGCTCAGTAGAAGAGCTGGACTGATTGCGCCGGAGCAATGTTTGCCTGCAGTGCTGGTTTGCTGTGGTAGGATGATGTGCCGGCATTGCTCTCTGCTGCTCTCTCGCATTCCTTAGCTAATACTTTGAGAAACTGTTCCAGACTGGTTATAGCGGGGCTGGGCAGCCCTTCTCCTGGGAACAAAGAGCTTTGTCCAGCTGAGAGCCGCACACCGTGCGCTGTCCGTGGAGGGACAGAGTTTGGGGAAGGTGCCGGCTGGGTGCTCCCAGCACCCCCCCCGCTCTCTCCCAGGCTCGGGTGAGAACTGGGGGCTGGGGCTGCATTGGCGAGGTCGGTCTGAGTCGCCTCTTTGGGCTTGTGTCTTACCAAGTGGGCTGCTTGGATGGCCCAGTGTTTGCCCCACGCCAGCACAAGACCATGAGTTATTTACTAAACTATTTATAAATTGCCTTCTTATCCTTCAGGTCCAAAATTCTGGGGTGAAACATGAAGAACACACGTTGCAAGCAAACACCTCTCTGTCTGTTTTTCCCCTGTGGCTGTTAAGTACCCCAGTTTAAGGAGCAGGCAAGCGTAAGCTTGTGATCTGCCTGAAGTAAAATCAAAGTGTGACAAAAGTGACTAATTGCACACCGCGGTTGAACAGCTGGCTGCAAGTGGCAGAAGTGGCACGTCAACGCGACAGAACAAGGCTCCCGCGTCGGGTACCCAGCCACCTCGCCGTTAGCTTTGAAGCCCTCGTTAGGCTGTTCTCGGAGCAGGCGTCACATCTGCGGAGAGAAATACTACAGCCTTTGATGGAAGATGAGGAAGATGTTACGCGTCCGCTTAGTGTGACTTTAAATAAAGGAATTGTATTTTAAATGCAAATGTCTTGCTTGTTTTTGAGTTGTAAGGAGCTGAACTGCTGTCTTAAGAATTGATTTGCCTTTTAAGTGTCGTGCAAACTTATTTTTAGGATTGCTAGTATGTGTTTCTCTTGTAACCAATTACACTGGCTCCAAAGAGGAGTCACGGTTTTCTGGCAGTGCGTGTGCGGGTTGCGCTGTGCCGTATCTACACACGACAGTGTCAGCCGTGCTGTCACCTGGGAGCTGGGCAGCTCGGTGTCTGTGGTGAGAGGGTGGTGGTGCAGGACCTGGGAATGGGCTGATCCCATCCAGAACATCGTCTTGGAGCTCTTTCCACATGGCAGCTTGTTATTTGTTGATGCTAAGGATAACAATATGACAATTTGTGAATAAAATGCAGGCTTAGGGCAACATCACAGTCTGACCGGGCTGCCTGGTTTGGGTCTAACCGATGGTTTAACCCACACAGGTTTGCATGTTTGGCATAGAATTGAAACCAGGCTGTATCTGCTGAAGGCACACACAGCGTGCTGGGACCATGCGTGGACTGTGCCGGGCCGCCCCGGCCTCGGCAGAAGGTGGCTCCCAGGAGCTGTGGAGTTCTCATTCTCTCCAGTCTGGCAGCTGTTTCTCACACCACAGCTTTCACGAGTTTGCAGTAACAAACAGCAAATCTTTTGCAAATATTTATACGGCTATCCCCCCTCACTCCTAGGAGAGAGAGAAAATAATCAACTTTCAATTGCTGATATTTCAGCTTCTTGTTTCCCGCTGACCCAAATGTGAACACACAGAAAACATATGCCACGTTTTATTTGCCAGCTATAGAAAAGATGGTTTTGGAGCACACAAGATGTCACATCTGTTTAGTCAACAAAATATTGTCTCCATTGCACTGAATAGCTTGCTCTGTAGTAAATGCTGCATTTCAGGGTGCCTGTTAAATTGGGTCTGTAAACTGTTTAAAATGTTCTTTGTCTTACAGAGTTTCTCTTTTGTTTGCAGCAAGGGAAGCCGTATGTCTTTGACAGAGTGCTACCTCCTAATACAACCCAGGAACAAGTTTATAATGCCTGTGCCAAGCAAATTGTTAAAGGTAGGTGTTGTCTGTGTTTATTCCTGCCTGGGGAGGGAAAAAGATGTCTGCCTGTCCCCTCAAGCTGTTTAAAGACAGGGTAACGAATGTTTAGATGTCTATATGGGAGTTTGGTAATTAGTAATTCCAAGTGTGTCCTTTTCTAAGGACTTGTTTGTATAAAAAAGCCAAACCAAACCAAACCCCAAACCAAACAAACAAGGAAAAGAGCTGAAGGAAATGCAGCAGTTGGCCCTGACTTTCTCCTTGCACGTGACTGTTATTCTGCACAAATACTTGCTTTTTGTGATGTATGATAAGCCACAAAAAGCATGTTCTTCATGCAGCATGAGACTCTTTAGTACAGGATGAGCATGGAATAGCTGCGTCTTCGAACGGAAGGATGGACCGGTAAAGGAAAATGTAGAAGGCACTGATTTTGTAGCTGCTTTGCATGCAGATAGCTTGCATTCGAAAATGACATGAGAACACAAGTGCCTATTTGTTTAAACCAAAACCTTCATGAACTGTTGAAATTTCAAGACTTTAACTTGAGAATTGAACTTTTTGGGTGCTTTTTCATTGCCTGCCGTCCCACCCTCACCTCCCAAATCGCCCTCAGACCTCCCACTTGGTTCTGATGCTGGGTAGTCCACCCAGGATGGTATTACAGCTGCTACAGCACCTCAGGGGTTATGAGCAGTACCTGGTCTAGTTGTTCCCTGGCCTTGTGTGGTGTCCCTGTGCCCCCCAAGATTTGGTCCTCGGTTTTTGTTTTTAAATCAAAGTATGTAGACGGTGGGAATGGTGTCAGAGCTGCTCAGAGCTGCGCTTTTACAGCAGTGCAAGGCAATGTGTTGAACACTGTGGAGTTTATGTGGCATGAGAGATTTGGGGTTGCTCAGAGGTGCAGGAGCTCCCGAAGCGGTGTTGAAGGACTTGGTAATGTTTCAGGTGTGGAGCTGGATCTGCTGAGAGTTTGTGTGTGCTGCCAGTGGGCAGAGGTCCCTGGGGAGAGCGGCGCTGCTGCAAACCCTGGGTTCTGTTCTGGAGGAAATGGGTGGGCTCACTGGGACAGCCTCAAGCAAACCAACATGCATGGAGTCTGGATGATCGGGGGTGAGGAGCAGAAGCTAAATTATTTGATGATGGAGAGAGGAAATGAGTCATAAGACTTCAGTTGCCTCTTCTCAGAGGGGAGCCTAATTATGGCAATTCTGACTTCAGAGGGGTAAGCCTTTAATAAAAACTGGTGGGATTGGAGTTGTGGAGCTCAGAAATCATTCATTTGGGTGGCTGACATACCACACAACGTTTGGAAGTTTGGGGAGCTGTTTCAATGTGTGCTAACAAAAGCAGCACATCGCTGTTTGTAGACTTGCAGAGGGTATTTATATCCCCTGTGGAAGTTGGTTTCCTCTAAAAATGGTGAGAGAAATAAAATCCTGTTTGAGAGCAATTTAGAAGACCTAAATCAGTGACTAAGTCACCAAATAGAAAGCCAAATACTTTCCAGAGTCCTAGCTGAAAATAGAGTGCAAACATACTTTTGCATTTGTGTTAACTTGGACTTTCTAGATAACTTGAAAGGCAAGTTTGATGGGGGCGAGGGTGTAGAAGAAAAGAAAAGAGAAAGAGAAGAAAAAAAGAGAAGGAGAGAAAGAGAAAGTGAGAAGGAGAGTGCTGGGGAGGGAGAGAAAGAGAGTGTAAGATGGGGAGGGAGGTAGGGAGAGGACAGCGTTACTGAAGTGACGCTCTTGAGCTCTGGGCTTACATTTCCTTACATTTCATTTCCAGTTTAAATCCTAATAAAGTGAAGAATGTGAAACGGGCTGAGCTGTTTCTGATAGACTGGAACAATGTAATTCACTACGTGGAAATAGGAGCTGAGTGCATTACAACTTGGAGCGCTATTGAAGTCTTTGAGACTTTTTTGGATAGCTTTTCAAGGTTACCCTTTGTTATCAGATTTCATTGTACTCCCATGGAGTGGCTGATGGTTTCGTTGTGATTAATGTTCTTAGAGAAAATGCCAGCTGGCCTAGCAGGCGCTAAAACAATAGTTATCGTAACTACGTTGACAATAAGAGGTTTTTTCACTAAAGAAGAAATGGGATTAGGTTTAAGTAAACAGTTCGATGACTAAGTCCAAGTATTTCCCATTCTCTACGTGAGAGACGTGAGAAACAAGGAGATTTTTAGAGGAGGAGAAGCAATCTGTGCGTTACCGCGATTTGCATCGGGGTGGGCGCTGGGTTGGTGTTTGTTCAGGGTGCTGCCAAGGGCAGAGGTACCGGTCGTGGAAACGTGTGAGGAATCATCACTGGTGCACGTGACCGCAGTTTGGGAAGTTGTGTTTGTGGTTTTTTTAAACCAAACTAAGAAATATCACTGAATCTGACAGGGAACAATAATGTGTGATTGCGACCGCTTTTGCTTTGTTTCCTATTGCTCTCTATTGCCAGAAAACAGCTTTATCTTCTCAGTCTACACAGATGGATGCCTGTATCTGGATTTCACATCTTTCCTACAATTACTCTGAGGGGAGAATATATAATGGCTCAAGCTATTGCTGAGCACTGGAGCTGTGAGCACGTTAGTGCGCGTGTGAACATCTGCGCATTTGTGTGTCCTGTGAGGAGGAGAAATTTGCTTGAATGATTTTTTGGGTGGTGGGATTGCTCTCACTGAGTAGCTCATTGATTTTCTATTCTGGTTACAAATATGGGCCTCAAATGCTGAGTGGAAGAACTAGAAAGATGGAAAAGATAAGTAATGGGCTAAACTTGGTTGTAGAAGTAAGGCTGAAAGGACTTCTGGTCTTTCCTCTTGCCGTGAAGACTCCTGTAGCTGTCAGTGGTCCATTTGAAAGGTTTGTTATGAGTTACGTAAAAATCCCAACTGATCTTTGTTCGGTCACTGTGTACATCTTTTTTTTTTTCTCCCTGCTCTTAAGCTTTGTGCAGGGACTGTCTTCTCTATTCAGTTGACAGATGGTGTATTAACTGTCTTAAGGTGGAAAGCATTCCAACAAAAACAACCTCTTTTGCTACTGAGACCACTGGCCTTTTTAACTGCAGGTGATGCAAATAACTTTATTTTTAACAGAATAAGGTATTTTTTGTTAATTGGGAAAGTAAATGACTTACCTATCCTTCCTCAAGCAGCGATGTCTCTTAGTATACATTTATGCTAATTCTGACCAATTTTCTTACATAACAGTTGATTAATCAGATTATTTCCCTGAGGCTGTGTCCTAGGGTAGAGCTGACATTGTACCTTGCAGTCACCTGGAGATAAGAAGCCCTCCTTTTTTTTTAACTCAAACTATTGATGTGGTTTTTTTAGTTAACCAGGTTTACCAAAACAAGGAAATAGCAGTAGTGAACTCTTAGATTCTGTTTAACTCTCCTGGGAATTTAAAGGTACTTAGATGCTTGGTGGTACTTTAGAAACAAACAGGAGTTGCACGTGTTTGCTCAAGGATTTCTGAACCACTCCCAGAACACTTAGTTGTATTTTTTTTTTGTGCGTAAACACCTTTGAAACTCTAGCTCTGTGCACCTTCCAGACACTTTAGCTCATCTTCCCCATGTACTGGTTTTCACCCAAAGAGGAAAATGAACCTTCCTTCTTTTCCAGCTTCCAGGTAGATTTCAGTTTAGAATAAAAAATTTCAAGTACAGTTGCACGAAATATTGCCTTGCCTATAGGCTATTTTGAAATTTAGTACTAATCTGATTAACTTTTTAAAGGGAAATAATGTTTTTGTGTTAAAAACAAGATAGAACTTTTTATCCCCTGCGAGCTGCTACCACTGCAGATCCCTGGCTGCATCTCTGTCTCCTCCTCCTTGGTCCTGCGCTCCGTGTTCCCTCTGGTTCGCCCACCTTAGAGCCGTTGGTGCAAGTTTTAAAGTTTGACTCGTCAGCAATCTTCAGGAATTTGCTAAGCAGCTAATACATTGAGGGTTTATTGGAAACAATGCCATTAAAATTGCACCCATGAAAGTTCAGGTGATCGCGCTTTGAACGTGGTGCAGCCGGAGGGCCGGCAGCCAGGCTCGCCAGCTCTTTTCTGTGTTCAAGCTGCCGTTGCTGGAGCCCTTCCCTTCCACTCCAGTTCCTTCTGTGTTGAACTGAAAATCAATAAGCTGTTTCCTTCGGAAAAGAACTGGTGAATGAATGTTTGGAAATACCAATAATGTGAAATTTGGCCCTATTTCGAAGCCTGTTGGTGAAGGAATGGGTCGCAGGCATGAACTCAGGATAGCACTGCATCTGTGGCTGGACAGCTGGTTTTATCTATGCAATTATTATTTATAATCACTTATTTTGAACTTTGCTTCCTTGAAGCAAGAATAAGCAGTGTTTCTATTTTTGTAAACAGATGAGGATGCTAAATTCATACAAAATGTTAATAGCAGCATGACAGTAATTACAGTCTCTAACTTTGTCATTCACTAAATTGCCAGATTTGAAAAATTTACCCAGCAATACTCTGGGGGGGTTTGTACAACCTCTGGCATGCCTGTCCTCTCCAGCTCTCCAAAGAGTTCTGCCACAACTTAAACAGTTACGCTCTGTGTTTAATTAGAATATATATTTTTAAATGGCTTTATTACAATTTCATCCTTACTCGTTATGGCTGGAGAGGAAATGTGGGTCTTGTAGCAGTTGTCTTTTTCAAAGATCTCTTTCCCTTTCTTTTATCCCTTTGTTTTCTTTGAAATCACCTTTCTGTGGTTTTTCTCTGATTTTTTTCATGCTTGTTCTTTCTTTATTCTTTTTGTATTTTTCTCATGTACCTTATTTAATTATCCTTCCTATCTGGACCACCTACATACACATATATGGAGATATAAAAAAGATGACGTGTGTATGTAGTACAGATGACATTGTGATAGTATGTAGTAGAGTTGTGTGTATATTTGCTATAAATTCACACACACATAGATACTCTTTTCTCCTGGTAGCCTCAATTAGTATAGATACAGAGGGTGGGAAACATAAATATTTCAGGGGCAGAGAAGGCCAGCTCTGACAGCAGGAGGTGTGTCTGGAAGTGGCCCTGGACGGGAAGGTTGCTGCCCAGCCAGCTGCCAGCTGGGTTTCGGTGCCCGTTCTCAGTCCCCTCTGCAGGCTTTTCCTTTTGATTTTATTTTATTTTATTTTTTTTTTGCTACTGGCTTTGCTGCTCTATCTCTGCCCGGTGTTTCTGCTCCGGAGGCCCGCGGCGAGGGGAAGGTGGGCGTCCCTAAGCACAGCACCCCGGCCACCATCCTTCCGCTCCCTCGGGGGCTGGGGGTCTTTCTGATGGGGACAGCACGGGGTTGTCACCACTGCTTTCTAGATTGAAGGTTTCCTCCGCTCTTAATTTTCAGTAAAGCAAATTCCTGTTTGTCTGACTTTCTTCTTGCTTTGCTCTCCTGCTCTGCAGATGAGCTTGGAAATTAATGAGGCCGTGAACTTTTGTGGGTGTTCTAGTAGTAAAAAAAGTATGAGTTTGTTTAATTTCCACTCTGTTACGTGATGTTTAAAATGCATTTCCATGCTACGCAGCTATATTGGAGAGTACCTAGTGCCCAGAGATTTTTTTTTTTGTTTCCAGGAAAATTAGAGAGATGTCGATAAATCTGTAATTCTCTAATTTAGATTTTGTCATGATATTTTTTTTTTGCCTAACGATAGCTAGTTATGTCATATTTCTTCCATTCTTTATTGCACAAACTGTTTTCTAATTGAGCTTCAGCATTGTGACAGGTGCTGATACAAAATGCTGATAATTCAGCTTTAAGGTCTCAATATGAGTTTTAATATTTTCCTTCTTCTTGCAGATGTTCTTGAAGGCTACAACGGCACAATCTTTGCTTATGGACAGACATCATCAGGAAAAACGCATACTATGGAGGTACAGTGGCAAAATTAAATGGGTTTTGTAGCAGCAGTAGGATTAGACGTACCAATTACCTGAACAAGGCAGCTACCTGGAGCTCTCAGCTGTGAGTGACGTATAAAAAGAGACCTGGGTATGTTTGGCTGCTTCTGCCTTTTAAGCTGTAGTATTTCTTTCAACGTGGAGGGTTTTTTTTCAAGAGGTGTTTAGAAATCCGTAGTTAAACTAACAAATGGTGAGTGAAAAATATCAAGTATAGTTTCTTCGTATTTGTCATAACGGTTTAGGTGCATGTGTATTTTAAAGGATTTGAGTGAGATTTGTTAATCCACAAATGAAGACAGCAGTAAGGGTCTGCAGAGTTCTTCTGCATGCAGAATTATGAAAATTCATGCCTGGGTTATTGGTTTTCTCATTTGCACGCCTCTTCTGGGAATACTACTGTTGCGTGCTGCAGCACAGACGGGTGTATTTGAGAATTGTTGCTTTGGAGCAGAAGAATACCAAATTATACCAAATTCCAGTGGCTGAAGTCCTAAGTCTGTTCATATTTCTGCTACATGAAGTGTGACAATGTAGGTTCTTTTCCTGTGGGTTTTTTTTTAGCTGTTCAGTTAGAAGACATTTAGATATTTTAGTCTCTTGCTAAAAAAGGAGAACCATTCAAACGTTTAATCCTCGCACAGGATTGTTCCATCACAACGCTGTACAAACTGGGTGTGTATGTCTTGGAGCATTCCACTTCAACCGTGAACTTTAAACAGGTCTGCAGCAAAGTTTTGCTAAATGAAAGGGAAAAAAAAAAGAGCTTTCATTTGTTTAACAGCATCAGATGGTTTTGCTAGACGATTAACACAGGTGACCTGTCTAACCTGGAGGTTAAAGAGGAAGGAAAGCAAAATTCTCTCGAGCCAACAGGCCCTGGTGAAATTGCCATTGCTCCTTTGCTGGAGGATGCAATAACTGATGCCTCACGTCTAATTAAGTCTGTCCTTGCGAGGATGGGGGAAATCACTAGCTCAGCCCTCACAGATGGCACAATGGCTGAGTAATCCACCAGCTCTGAGTGTAATTAAATCAAAATGTCTGCAGGGCTTGAGCTGGTGCTTCCACATGGCATGGGGAAAGATCTTTTAAAGCCAATTTATATTCAGAATTACGAGCTGCGATAAAGAAAATGACTGTAGGAAAATGGCTGATTTACTTCTTTAAAAAGAAAAAGCTGTCATTTTAAAGTGGTATCAAGTCTATATTCAGTTTTAATCCCTCTTTTAACCTAACATCCTCTTGTAAAGTTCCTAAAGTATGTTGTGGAAGAAAAAAAATAGTCTGAAGTTGAAGAAATAGTAAATCCTCTTGGTAAAGCTGTTATGGTGGATTTTCTGTGAAATGGGAAATGCTTCATAGTGTGAAGCTTAAACAGGACAGGGTAGTGTTATATAGCCAGGACAGGCTTTCTGACATACAGGGGTCTTCCTCCTGCTCTAGAGAAAACCTTTGGCAACTTGTACGGTAGAGTATCACCAAAACCTTCTTAAAAAATAAAGTATTTTTGTCCATAAGATGATATTGATGGGCTTTGACCTTATAATAGCGTTTTCAGCAGTGGGTGCCTCTGGATTGTAGTTATTATGTCAACGCTCTGGAAGAAAACAGCACTGTCTCCAACGTTACACTTCACTGGCTGCTGTCTGCCTGCCATGTTTAAATGTGGAAATTAATGTTCTTATTAAAATGAGAGGCTTTAATGAGCAGAGAACTCGGTCCTGGTGCTTTGGGGGAGTTTACTAACAGCGATGGCAGCGCGGCAGCGCGTTTCTCCAAACTTTCTGAGGTTACAGCTAAGTCTATGAGAGTGGGGTTTTTTGTTTTGGTTTGGTTTGTTTTTTTTTTCCAAGCTTTCTAGTGAATATTCTGCCTTTGTCTTTCTCTTCCCTTCCAGTTTTTAGTCTCCATTAATTATAGTGGGACATCCTTCAATCATCTCTTGTTTTAATAAAAATCCATGGATAATAAAGAAAAAATAAGATTATTATTTCTTTTTTCTTTTTCAATGTGTCACAGAGTATCGGTGTTACAGCATTTTAAAGATCTTAACTCTTTCTTTGCAAAGTAGTGAGTGTCATCTTGCTTCAGTGAAGTTTCTACTGTCTTAGTGAGAAAGCCCAAGCCCAAGAAGTCGTAGGTGCAGTGACTGAGTTACATGTACCCTTAATCATGTTTTACACGTAACAGCGCCGTGCTGGCAAGGTAAAACAAAGTGTTGGGGTTTGGTTTAAGTATGTGTTTGTCCATACGAGTTTTGCCCTCCATCAGGGATTTAGTTTATTTAATCACTCTCTTTTTCATTCTCATCGCCTGAAATAAAATGGTGTGCCACACAACAAGGACTTTTTAGTTTTTGAGACGCTTAATAGGATGTTGGGTATGGTATAACGTTTAACTGCTTCCGCTGCAGAAGGTAATATTATTTATATAATATACATAAAATATTCACGGTTTAGATACATCCGGGTGCTGCTTTATAAGGAAGGCAGTCAGCAATGTAACTGCTTTATCCATATTCCCCTCCTCCCTTCTTTTTCCCCAGAATGTGTAATTCAAGGGCAGAAGCCTAGTAACTGCATTAAACACAGGTTCTGAGATAGAGGGAGAGGTTGTGTCAGTTCTTCATGTTAAATTTCCTTCATCCCTGGCTGGTGCTTAGAAGTTGACTGCCATTTCGCCCGCTTTAGCGGAAAGGAAGCGATGTCTAGAAAGACTCTGTTTGAGTATCCTAGTAAAGGCTGAGAAACGTGGAAAACAGGTCAATGTGACCACTAGACATTCACAGACATGCGTAGTATTGAGAAACACATGTCCACGTGCCTGATTTTCTTCCTGATCTGACTTCCCATGATTTGGAATTGTATGATTATCCACTATATTTTAAAAAAACCCCAACATTCCCTACCACTGTTTGGAGTAGGATGCTTTGTTGTGCTGATATGGGCAGTGGTGCTTGGACAAAGATCTATTCAAAAGGTGTATTAGAGTTTCTGGACGCTGTGTTCTGATGGAGAGTTATGACTACTGGCTCGTTATTGCCTATTTAAGCAGTTTCACAAAACATTTGGCAATAACAGTACAGTGTACGCTGTAGTCAGAAAAGGTTTTGCTGTTGAGTTTATATTTCTGCCCAGTTTTCAAGTGGTGTTAGCTTTCCTGGACATGCCTGGCTTTTTCAAAAAGAGCAATGCAACTAAAAGGAGCCGTGCAGCCAGGGAAATTGTTGGTTTTAGTTCATATTCAGTTCTTGAAAGAAGAGAGGAAGGTAGTTGTGCAAATTAACGTGGAGACCAGTAGTGTTTGTAAGGCAGAGTTCCCTGGCAGTAGGCCCAGCAAGCTCAGATCAGAATACATTACTCTAATCCCCAAATCCCTGCAACCCAGATTTCCCTTCAGCTTTCTAGCACAGTGGTGAAAGAGAAATAAAATGCTTTAATACTTCTTGTTTCTGACATGTTTCCAAATATCTGATTTAACTGGGAGAACTGGCTGTAATTGGTGGAGGAACGTGTGTTTGGACAAGGCTCTCTCCTCTCCTGTGCCTGAGCAGGGCTTTCCGAGTTACGGGTGGCTTTTGTGTCCGCAGGGGAAGCTGCACGACCCTCAGCTCATGGGAATCATTCCGAGAATCGCACATGACATCTTTGATCACATCTATTCCATGGATGAAAACCTGGAGTTTCATATAAAGGTAAATGCAGAATCAGGTGTTACACCATGGCTCGGATGGAAGAAAGTCGAGCTGGATGGGAAATCTGCATTCATGTTACAACATCATGCTGCAGAACTTTTCCTTTCTCCTTTTTATAACTCAAAAAAACATTACTGAGGACATTTACTAGAATTAATCCAGTACAGTTGCTAGCCTTTGACAGAAAGTTTTTGTGAGTGTGTTTTCAGCCTAGGTTTACTAGTCCATTGATTGCCTTGTCTCTGACCACATAGGCAGCTTGGTAAGAAAGAACACACTTATTTCACTGCAGCTTCTCCAAAGACACTACATCAGCCCCTCTAGTTCTGACCATAAATACTATTGATCTACGTGACGTTTGAGAGAATACTGACATGTTGTTCCTATCTCAATGTCAGAAAGTCCTCCATAATACGTGGGTTTGCGATGGAGGAAAGATGGCTTTGGGCAATTTGCGGAAGGATGTTTGGGTTCCTTAAGGTGATGGACTGAGTCTTGGTTTGAACAGCTGATATGTTTTCCCTGTCCTTATTGTGATACCAAACATAGGATCTCAAATTATTCGAGTGACCTTTAATTCCTACTGTTCATCCAGCCTCCTGGGGAGCTCTCAGCCATGGGACGCATGGGTCCATCTGGCAGAGTAGGGTCAGGGTACAGGACTGCAGGAAAAAATGAGTACTCCTCTGTGTCATCCCTCCCCCAAAATGCAAAAAATATACCTAGACAGGTTCTGTAAAGTTAGGTAGCTGAACGCAGGTAGAGTGTGAAAATACTGGCCCTTCTCCTGCTGTGACAGGTGATGCTCTCCGAGAATGGAGCTCTCCTCCTCTGTCCCACTTCTCCCTGAAAGTTGGAGATGAGTAACTTCTTAGTGCTGCTTGCGTTAAAGCCCTTGAAGCACTTCTGGGTGTATATATCTATTTTTATTTTTCCCCCAATAGTCTAGCAGAGTACCTCTAAACCAGTTACAGATCTTCTGGAAGGACTAGGTCATTTTATATCGAGAACCTTCTCAAACAATGCCTGTTCGTTGGTGTGCTCACGAAGTACAGACAGAAGAAGCAGGCATATAAAGTACAAATAAACTATCTAAATATTTTAATATATTTATATAAATATCATTTTAATTGTGAAATATTGAGCTCCTTAAGAAGAGACACCTGTGAATTGACACAAAAATGGCTTCCATCGGAGTGACCCTGTTTTCTTTTCGTCATCTGTAAAGCTCTCCTGGGGCTATGGCTGTTCTACATGATATTCCACATCCTACACTTGGATACCAAGATGGGGTGTCCAAGACGTAGTAAATTCCTGTCCCCACAGGAGATTATCACTTTATAAATCACATTTTCCCAGCACTGGGTTTTTTTTCAGTGGTTTCCTATCATAAGTGACATTTGTGAATCTCTTAACAGAAGAGCTGCCTAAGCAGGAGTGAGTGATTGTACAAGGAGCTGTCAGTCAGAGAAATGCCTATTCTGTCCCTGGGAGCAAGAATTTAACCAAACTGACACACTCTCTTAATAGCTGAGCCAACGTGGAAAATTAATGTAGTTTTTTCTCTCCCTCTTTAGTAGAGACCCGTTTAGAACGGGGAGGGGAACTTGGTGTCTCCTGTGTGTGTTGGTCCTCAGCAGCGTGTTCCTGGGATAATACAAAGCCCATGAGATGAGTCTGGATGAACCAGAGTGTTGAAATGAGCTGGTGCAGGGGGTGGCTTTAAATGGGACACAGGTGGGGTCAGTGCACGAAAGATAAACACGTCTGTATTTAATAGCAGTTGTCACATAGGGAGATCAACTCGTCAGTATAAAAAATAGATATAATTTATTTTTCACGTGAGAGAAAATGATACGGCACTAGATAACTAGAGATTACTGATACCTGAAATGTAGCCGTCTAGTGTTCTAGCTAAATCATCCCTGGATAATTCTTATTTAGGGTATGGTTAGGCATCACCGCCCTAGGACGTTGCTGTTTGCTTCTGTGACTCAACAGCCTTTTATTTAGGGAGTCAGTCATTCATTCTCCCCCTCCTTG
This sequence comes from Tetrax tetrax, assembly GCA_009806455.1. NCBI lineage: Eukaryota > Metazoa > Chordata > Aves > Otidiformes > Otididae > Tetrax > Tetrax tetrax. The sequence continues at coordinate 91,668 of WHYT01014047.1, forward strand.
ATCTTTCTCTCTTTTTTGAGGACAATTGTTTCTCTCTTTGCTACAGAAAAGCTCATTCTCGGTTTGCTCTTTGGGACTTGATTCAAGACAGACCTTTAACATGTACTTCATTTAAAAGTGTAATTTAATTTATTTTGCTTAAGCTTATGTAAGTTGTATGTTAAACTGCTGAACGTGCTGTCTGCTTTTGTGCTGGTGAATAGCAATATGCCTCTTAGAGTTGGCAACATTTACTCTCCTTGTGATGCAGCTGGACTGATATGATACTGGCTGACTTGATTTGATTCTGTTTAATATTTTTTGTCAAAAAAAATGATGAAGATAAGATTTTGGTGAAGGTTCTTTGTACTTTCCTGATAAATCATTGATAAATGGAGAAAGATCAATCAGAGGTAAAGAATTCAAAACACAAATACTTTCATGTGAAAGACGTGGTTCAAGTATGTGGGAGGTGTTTTTTATTTTTAGTTTTGTGCTTTTTATTTTGACTGATATGGAAAGATAGCTACAAAGATTTTTAAATTGCCAAAATTTAAATCTGTAATGTTTATGATTCCTTAATTAGGTTTCCTACTTTGAGATATATTTGGACAAAATCAGGGACCTACTTGATGGTAAGTTCTGCATTTCTTACGTGACGGAGTGGTGGTGTGCTTGGTATAGTGCTGTGGATCGTCACTTCAGGGGAAATAGTTACTTTCTGTGAGAGTGATTTAAATTTAAGCTGTGTGACCAGCTTCGTGAAAGAGAATTTTGCAGTTTAAGTCATCAGATCTCTGACTGCTGTGCCCCTGCCTCTGCAGCGCTGCGTAGCTTGGCAATAAATCAATGAGGACAGAGAATTTTACAGAGTTCAGGGCATGTCTGAGCCTCGCCGGCAATGTATATTCTCAAATTAAAACCTCAGAATTTTTAAAATTTAAAAATGTACATAGTGTTCTGTTGAGGGTTTTTTGATTAAATTTAGAATACATTCAGTTCAACTTATTCCTTGCTTTGCTCCTCTGAGGTAGAGTTTGTTGGGAGCTGCCTGTCCCTGTTACAGTTTGTGTGTCTGTGTACCCATGCTGTCTGTCGATGGCAGCGTGAACTGGGTGTGGAATCAGTCTGAAGACAGGCAAATGTATGCTAACGGTAACACAAAACCAGGACCGTGTATTTCAGCTTTGGCAAAATCTGAATTGGTCTGTGTTTATTTTATTGATCCAAGCAATAAACAAAAGCTCCTGTGCCATAAAGCTAACTTTAAAGAAACAGATATAAGATTGACAAAACAAGCACAAGTTTTCATAACAGAGATATTGGTGGTTAATAAGGAGTGGGAAGCGACGACAATTCTCATTTACAAATTGAATACGTTCACGGCGTTTGGCTGTCATGCCTCTAGCTGACACGTTATTACCCGTGGAATATTCCTAATGATCTCCATCTTTCCTTCTAGTGTCAAAGACAAACCTCGCGGTACACGAAGATAAAAACAGAGTCCCCTATGTTAAGGTACAAGGAAAATTCAATGCTAATTTTTTTTCATTCTTTCTCACACAGGCATTTATTTACACATTTCCATTTGTGTACCGGTGCATTTGCTGAGATAATTCATCTCATGTTCAGAGTCTTGAATGTTCAAGTAGTATTGTTCCCTGGATTTCAACAGTTTCCTGAAATATTAATGGGCTTGAATCACATTTGCTTTGTTTTCCTGACTTTAAACATTTACGTTTTGTTAGTATGGGGTTGAATTTTAAATATTCATATTCCCATTTCATGTCAGTTTTCAAAGATAACATCTTGAAGAATTTTGTTCTTTAATATTTTGTTACATAGGTACTGCAATCTTGCCATATTTTACAACAGTTTTATCAGGTTAAGGATTTGTTTTATGACTTCATGGGCCCTCACTTAAATGAAATATTACAAACATGTGAGCCTTAATAGTATACATATAATATCGTTCTGTTTATTCTCATCCTGGGGAGGGTAAAATAAAATTGATGAAAAAGTTCCTTCAGTATGCATTTCCTTCATATTGTATTAAGGCAGAGGACAAGGACTATGCATCTTGTCTCAGAGAGAGAAAAAACAATTTGGGAATGTAATCTAACCCAAACTAGTAACAGGAATATATGCCGTATCATTCCGTGTGTTCTGAGTGTAAAAACTCTCTTCTGCTGTGTGTTTGGATTTGACTGAGTCTCTAATCTTGTGAAAGAAAATTGTCTCTCACGTTATCCCATGACCTCCTCCTGAATGTCGTACAAGGCGTGGTTTGGTCCGTTGCCTTGCTAATGCTCGTGTTGGATGTTGATGGTTCTCCTAATTATTTTGTTAATCAGTGCTCAATATTCTTCCCGATGGCATTTGGAATACTTGGACACTTCCTAAACTTTTCTATGTTCAACTTGCATATTTCTAGGGTTGTACAGAAAGATTTGTCTCTAGCCCAGAAGAAGTTTTGGATGTCATTGATGAAGGGAAAGCTAACCGTCATGTAGCCGTTACAAGTAAGTATCCTGGGTGGAAGGACACACTTCAAGTCATGTGTTGGTTTCAATTGGTTCTTCACGTTCACAAAGTACTTTGAGGTACTTACATGAGCAATGTAATGATGCACAAGTGATAACACTTCAAAATTAATAGAGCTGTACTTTGTTACCACTTCACTGCATACAGAAGTCTTTATTGACTGCTTCATCTTTGAGAACTTCTGAATTTAATACAGGCCATTATATAGTATTGTTATAGAAAATGTCAAAATACGTATTGTTACATGTACTACAGATATTTTGAAGTGATGTATAACTGAAATTGTGTATGTACATTCTTCTTTGTGCTACAAGTCAAGAACTCAGAGCGATTCACTGGTGAAATGGCAGGCAAAGGCTGCCGAGCCATTGCCAGACTCCGCCTGTTTATCCCTTGCGAGTTATCCCGGTGAAGCAGTGACTTGGACTGAGTTCCAGTGATTGCAAAGCAAACAAATCTCCCTGAATTAAAAACGTAATAACACTTCAGCCTGTGCCAGATGTGGTGACATTGCATTGCATGCAGCCTGCTAGCTGATCCAAGCAGTGAGCTGGGCAGAACCTCAGCGTGTAACTCAAATCCTGGTGGTGGTGTGGAGTTTCGTGTGGTTTTGGTTTTGTTTTTTTAATTTAATTTTATTTTTTATGATGTACTAGTAACATTTTTCTCTTCCATGTCTGTACTTTCACCTTTTGTTAAATACTGTATTGCTTTAGCTTTCCCATGCCTTTCTCATCATACTAGTAGAAACGTGTTCTCTTTTTTTCTGAGTAACGTTTCCTCCCATTATTTCTGCTCTTCATATAACAAAAAATATCAAAATATCCAAAATATCAAAATACCCAAATACACCTTTTGCCTGTTGCATTTGGCACGCACAGGACAGTCCTCACAAAAGTTGACAGAGAATGAATTTTACTGAGACTGAAATGGGAAGGAGCAAATTTGTAAGTGTTCTTGAAAACCTGAGTTTGGGGATGGAGGAGAAGAAGGAAGTGCAGATTGATGTAAACATTGCTGGGAATGGG
>WHYT01014047.1:95238-135116 GCA_009806455.1 Tetrax tetrax
TTTTTTTTTTTTTTTTTTTTTTTTTTTTAATATGGGATGGAGAAAAGTTGCAGATCAGAACTATAGGTATGAAATGTAAAACCCCCACAGCTGCAATATATCTTCGTGTGTAATGAAGTGGATTGAACCAGTGGACTTTTATATAACTTCACATTTAGTTATGGATATTTGAAGCAAGTAATGTAATTTTTATGTAATTTGACAAATTAGACAGTTATTTTAACTTGCTTTTATTCAGACATGTCCTATTTCTAGATTTTCTGTAATTATTTCACATATTAGATCAATGAAATAACAACAGCTAATGCAGTTATACAGCTGAAGTCTATTTGAAGCTCCCTGAACGACTCTCGTGATCGTGGTGACTGTTTCTGCTTTCCAGTATAGAAAAATACTGATCAGAAAATAACTTGTATCTGTTTACCAAAAGAGTAACGGTCTAGAACAGTATTACAATGGGAAAATGTCATTTTTTTCCCAGTTCTCATTCTAACGGGTTCTGCAATGTTCAAAATTATTTAACTGTGAATGAAATAAATTACAAACCTCATCATTTTGCAACACTGTGGAATTGCTTATTCAAGCTGGATCCTTGATAACTACTGTGGATGTCAAAATAATTACTCATAATGAACCAATGTCTTTCATTATAGTAGTAGGTTTCTATTTCTTCTGAAAATGAGGAGTAAAATAAAATATTTTGTTCTATAGACTGGGCAGCTTTCAGGTTTCTCATTGGGACACACTGGTTGATAACCCATCAGTACAATGTGGAAACCATTCACCAGAGTAATTAATGGTGTTAGTTTATATTATTGCATATAATAATAAATGTTAAATAAAAAAACTCTTAGTGGTGTTTAGAAAATGAGTGCCTAGTTAGACTCTGCTCTGAAAATGGAACTTCTGTGGTTCATCATGTTTGTTTGAATATTGTACAGAAAACTTGAAATAGGGGTTTCCTTGGTAGATTGTCTTTTTAAAAGATGCAGTTATGTTTCCTTTCATGTCACGTGGCATTTTTAGAGGAAAGTACAGATACAGTAGTTTGAATGTAGAGAAAAGTCCATGGATTTATCCTGCATTTCTGTGCCATTTCCTACCCACCATACCCTACAAAAATAAAAAAAAAAAAAGAAGAGAAAAAAACCCATAAAAGTGTGTTGCTGTCAAAAGGAGTGCTGGTCCCAGGCACCCGTGGTCCCAGGCCACCACGCTTCTTGCCTGGGCCACCTTGGGATCCAGTTTGTGGACCAGCAAACCTTGCGCTCAGGATGAGTGAGATCAAGCTTTTTCTGTCCTGGTGTCCTTGGTCCATGCAAACAAAATACAAAGTCAAGATACTCGTTTGGTGGCATATGCTGTGCCCTGAGAATGTACCTGTGGTGTTCCCTGTCTGTATGGAGATTCTGGTCTTGGAAGCGGTCCCCAGGCATCCTCAGGAGAGCACAGACTTCCCAGCTTTTCCCTGAACAAACCAAGGGTCAGCTTGCTCTTTCACTGGAAGAAAGGTGGAAGTACTACAGGCTTCCACTAACAAAAAAGTGTGTATAAAATTCTCCTTCTTTGCGCTGAGGATAAACTTGCTTGGTTTTTCTTCCAAGAGCATCGTTAGCTGTTGCACTGTCTGCACCGTAGCTGTATTTGCAGAGACGCTTGCCGATAGCTGAGCCTGACTGTTGCCTGCTCTCTTTGGTAGGTCAGCAAAACTGGAGCGGAGGGCGCTGTTCTTGATGAAGCTAAAAATATCAATAAGTCTTTGTCTGCTTTAGGCAATGTGATATCTGCCTTGGCAGAAGGAACTGTAAGTAATCCTGTTTTGTGTTGTTGAAGAATGGCTTTTTATTTATCTGTTTCTTTGCCATGCACATAAAAAAATAAGCTAACATTTCAATGCGGAAAGAAGAAAATATTAGGTGTCCAACCACAAACCAGTGACACTTTTGCTATTCTGCTAAAGATAAACTAATTCTCAGTGATCTCACTTGAGTGAATATCCAATCTTAGCACAGTCAAAACAACTACTCTTCAGGAGTGTGTGCTTCAAATCCATTAAACCTGTCATCGTCGACTCATTCTCTCTCATTCCAATATCATTATTTTAAAAAATTGTTCTTGTCTCTTACTTATATTTTCATTAGAAAACCCATGTTCCATACCGAGACAGCAAAATGACCCGAATACTGCAGGATTCCCTTGGTGGGAACTGCAGAACCACCATCGTGATCTGCTGTTCTCCTTCTGTCTTCAACGAAGCGGAAACAAAGTCGACCCTGATGTTCGGACAGCGGTGAGTCCTCCTCAGCATCAGGCTGGATGGCACTTGGGTTCTGCCACGTGTTCTGAGCCAGCCACGCCGAGGGGAGTGAGATGAGCAGGCATTTTAGAATATAGAGGTTGTGGTTTCTGGAGTTGTTCGAAAATAGTACTGGAGAACATGAGAAAACTGTCTCTTTATTCCCTATGGTACCAGAAAAATAAATGTTAATGTTGGCCAGCAGCTGCACTACTTAGAAGCTCTGATAATTTTTCCTGCAGAAAGTAAAAAGTGTTACAGCAGTTCTTTGAAATTTTATGGGGAAGATAATGGTATCGGGCAGTTTTCTGTTGGCTAAATCAGTGGAAAATGTTCAGTTTTGCTTTATCTGATGCTGCTCTTGATGCTTTTAAGATGTGCCTTCTCAGAATGGCATCTCAGAGATCATTGTTAGGGTTGCAAAAAATATTTTTTAACCATTAAGAAAATGAAGAGTGTGAAAACAATGTAATATTGACAGCTTCGATAGATTACCATGGTAGCTCATATTTTTGTACATTTAAAGGAACTTAACAATTCTTCAGAAACAAGCAAGGATAAAATAAGTGTGGAGGTATTCAGAAAGAAAATTTCCCTTCCATATGTGTTCGTTGGCAATAGTCGTATGGAATACATTTGGAAAGTTTGCAAAAATAGGTCAGGCTCGTTACGCAATTACTGCTTTTGTTGTAATTGGGGAGAACTCTGATACTTTGGAAAATCACTTGTGTAACAGAAAAAATATCAGCAAGTTACGATTGTTTGAAATAGAATTTATTTAACAGTTTGTACAAGGCGATAAATCTGTCCTTGTCTGAAAATGCATCGTTTTCCACCATGTGTAATGTCTGCATTGAAGCCCACGCTGTTAAGGAGCATTTTATATTGGAAAGTAAAATCACGTATAAAAAATTAATCTGACAATCTTCCATGATTTCATTGCCCCACTTTTACCCTTTAATGTGAGCTCTCCTTAGATTTCGGCGGGGGGAAGAGGGTCCCCCCAGTGCACTCACGTAGGAGTGCACAGAAGCGAAGGACGAAGAGCTGCAGCTGGGCGCAATTCCGTTGCGGAGAGCTGCGGATTAGTGCAGGGCGGGGCTGGAGGGCAGCTTTCCCTCTGGCATCGCCAGCACTGGTTTTAACTTGTCCTTATCATCTGCTGCTGGGATTTGTGGAAGATGGGGAGGGACCCACGTGCTGCAAAAAGCACCGGTTCCTCTGATCTCCGCTTCCTAGGGCGGGTCCGCTCGCTTAAATAGCTTAAATAGCGGCGTGCAGGGAGAACTCCCCACAGGGAGCTTCACAGGTGGTGCAGTAAGCTTTTGTGAAAAAGGGCTAGAAAAGGAGAAAGTGGTTGTTAATGAATAATCAGGTTAAGGGTTGCTGTGCAGTTTTAATTCACCGTTGTATGATGAACCTAAGTTTAAGTTATTGAAGATGTAAACGTCTACTGATATCTCCTTTATTATAATGTCACCAAACTTTTGAGTAAATGCAAATACTAAGGTGCAATAATTAAATAGAGAGTGTTAACAACTCTGAAGCATAATGAGTTGCACAGTTTTTGTGGATGGTAAAAGTTTAAATGTTGTGAGAGTTCACAGTGTAAACCTCCCCACGTCCAATTTTCTGACTGCAGGTGATTTCAGACGAGTGTGAATCTTGCGCCTCTGTAGAACGGAAGAGCGGTCCCAAAGTTCCTGCTAATGCGTCCTGGATAAGGCTCCAGGGCAGGAAAGCAGCCGAAGGGACATTTCATTTTAAATAGATGAGTAGGTACTGTGTTAGGTCTCAGTCTGCTTGCTCTTACGCTGAACTCTCTCTGCAGGTATGGTTTGAAGTACAAAGAGGTGTAAGCAGTAAAATGTCATAGTTCAGGTTAAAGGGATTAAAAGGTAGTGTAGCTTTTAAAAAAAATATTTTATTCTTTTAATCTAGACTAAAAGGGTTTTGCTTTTGCTGTGTCATGCATAAGAGTGCTCCAGGATCTCTGGGAAGCTGTATGCATGGGTACCTAGGGAAGCGTGTGCGGATGAAGTCCAGTTTCTGTGTTATTTCAGTTTACATTTCTCTTGGTTTCATTTTTCTTTTCAGTAATTGGTAAAACTTGCCTTTCTGTTTGGGGCAAAATAATTTTCAAACCAACTCTGCACATCCTGGCCAGGAGAGCTTGCAGTGATGTGTCCTGTCTAACACTTTTCTAGGCAGAGGAACATTTTAAAGGTGTTCCTTACTGAGGACTGCGATGGCAGCTGAAAGACCTGGGGGGACAGCTGAACACTTCATTGGGGTTTATCGTGGGGTTTTTGTTTGTTTGCTTAAAAGCTACAGAATTGGGCTGAAGAAAGGGAATACAGGTAGGAGGGTGGTGATGCACCCGACCCGCAGAGCAGCACCGGTACGGCACAGACACTGTTGTTTGTCAGCGTTTTGGATGAGAATATTGCTGTCTGCGGGAAGTGGTTTCTGTTACAGGCTCTTCGGTTGCGGTGTTCCATTTTTCTGGTGTGACAGTATTAAGGGCCTGACTAACATTAAAGGGAAAGTGTATGAGTCATGGGTGATTACTGGTTCCTCCATTTTCCTTAGCAAAACAAGAATTATGTCACCATTACAATATGCATCAGGAGTAAAATTCATCTTCCCAGGCCCACTTACACTAATCAACACGTGCGTGTGCTCCTCTGTTAGTAGTGAGTCGGTTTCTTCCCTTTCTGCTCCATCTTTTTGGGGTTTTTTTTGTATATTGTTTTTCATTTTAGTTGCTAGTAAGTACTTCATCCATCATTAGTCGATAAACTTTATGGTGTGGCATTTTTTTCCGCTAGTGCCGTTAGATGAGTGGAAACTTGAGCCCTGCTTTTGGGAGAGATGATATGTAAACGTTAACCGTTAGGCATCTGCAGATTTTAAAAATATAGGGTTATTTGAAAATGTTTCTAAGGTCATAAAACTCCTGCTTGCCACATAGTGCAAATCACCGGAGCACAGTCTGAAGTATGAGGCGCAGGCATGGGAGTGTTTTCCTGCTGATGAAACAAAGTTTTAGGACTTCTAGTGATTGGTCATATTTAAAGGATGCTTCAGAATCAGTAAGCGGAACTGTGAAGAAAATAATTAAGATCATGTGCTCTCCCCAAAGGAGAGTTAGTCTGTGTGTCTGTAGCCCATGCCTAGGCTCAGTTTCTTGCACTGATGTTTCAGCCTGCACGTTACAAGCTGGTAAGAGGTTTGTCTGTTTTTCCTTTACTCAGCCTCTATTTTATCCGGTCACACTGGAGGCATTTGGAGGGACTCAGTGTCTGAGCAGCAAAGGGCAAAGATCTGAAGCCTTCTTAATTCAGACTGATTTGTTTGGTTTTTCTTTGTAAATGTGGATTTGCTGGACTAGGTGCTGTGCATTTTTTTCTGCTTGCTTTGCATGTTCCAGTGCAATTGTTTAGGTTCAGTTGGAGCTAAGCACTTTCGCCACGATAACGTGGTGGTGGTGGTTAGAAGGGTTTGCATTTTGTGATACCGTTGCCTAGAGAGGCAGTGACTCCTGAGCCTGTCCACAGCAGCACAGGCTCCCTTCCCACCGAGAGCCTTCCCCAGCCCAGCAGTAACCCAGTGACCTGCTGGTGACCAGCGGTTCTCCTCCTTCCCTTGCTTCCACCACTAAAAATGTATTTGGAAGTGCTGTTTGGCTTTCAAGAAGGCTAAGTTTCCGTATCTCTGCTTCACTGTGTTGACATCCTTCACGCTGTGATGCGTGAAATACGGATGAATTTTTGGTGGAGGTTAAGGGATGGAGCCAGCCCATGGTCTGACGCTGGCGGGGGGCCCTCTACAGCGGGTGCCAGGCCAGTGGAAGCTGCGAGGTGACAGCTTACTTAGCAGAACAATAACAACAGGACTTGGTTTTGTCCTAAATCTGAGAACATTTTCCAGAGCTGCTCTTTTTGGAGGAACCTGAAGAGGCAGATCCATGCCTAACTGGTCACTGGCTGCTGGGTTTTGACACAGAAAAATTTCTATTGAGGCTTCCAGGTAGTCATGCTGCTGAGAGTTTGAGAGAAAATGGAATTGTGGCATTGCACTTCAGAAAATAAATTGCGAATGTTTAGGGGTTTCCCTTTGTGTTATAGAAACATTTCGGAATCCTTTCTGTTGTAGTGAGATAAAAGTTGCAGAGCCACTGACACCTGGTTTTGTTGCGCAGAGCGAAGACGATTAAGAACACGGTCTCTGTGAATCTGGAGCTGACCGCGGAGGAGTGGAAGAAAAAGTATGAGAAGGAGAAAGACAAAAACAAGAGTCTAAAGAATGTTATCCAGCATCTAGAGCTGGAACTGAACAGGTGGAGAAATGGTACGTACCAGAGGAATCACAATGGGTACCATGTCTTTGTATTTTTAAGTTGCATATGTTTAAGTCTTGCCTTAAATCCCATGCTGGACTAATTCTAGGCTCACCGTTCAGAGCTGCAGCTCACACTTTATAATAACTGAAAGGTGAAGAAGCAAAAACCAGGGAAACCAGCAGCAGCCAGGTACAGAAGGTACCATTTTAAATGCCAAAACTGGCATGATAGCAGCTGTAGAGAATAAAGGAAGGCATAAATAATTTTTGTTAATGTTAGGAATATTAATAAAGAAAAGGTAAAATGTCATTATGTTGATTTTTTAAAAAAGAACTCTACTTCTCAGTCATGAGAATCAATTCCATTATGCTGTAAGGTGACTGGATCTTGGGTTTTTTTTTTAATAATTGAGTTTAGGATTACAATAATTAGTCCTTTAGTACAATGATTAGGAGTGTCGTCTGATGAGAATAATCACCACTTGTCTCCTTCTGTGGCTTCAAATGAAATTTATGTTAAGAACAGCCAATTTTCTGTTTAGAAACACAGGGAATTGCTGTTCAGGGTACGTTGTAAGATCAAGTGCAGGTTGGCAGTGGAGAAAGAATATTTCTGTGCATACGTCCTAATTAAAGAATTTTTATTTCATCTGGAACGTTGACACATAATGTTAGCAAACCATCATTGCCTTTCATTTTTATTCCACGTATTAAAAAAAGCCCAAACAAACAAAAAAAAAACCCAAACCCCAAACCAAGCCTCCAAGAAGCAACAAACAAATAAACACCCCCCCAAGCCCACCCAAACCAACCCTGCACCCCCTGAAATCCCAGCAAACCCCAACAGCAGAACACTGCTGCTTTGAGTCATTGCTGTTTTCTAAATGGCTTGTCATCCACGCCCTACGTGTCGATGCATCTGGCGGCTCCATAGTCTGTAACTCTTGCAAACGTGAAGTATGTAAAGCGAGAACAAATGTGTGATTTAATTGTTAGTCACAATTCATCCTGCGCAGTCAAGTCTGGTTTTGAACACCCTGGGTAAAATCCCTCCTTAAAAGATAATTCCTGACATGTATGGGTGCAAAAGAATTGTTTCCACTTTGAGCTCCCTATGCTGTTTGCTCGCCTTTCAGATGAGATCGTTACCTAATGATTGTGCTCCGTGTCTTTCTCCGGAGACTTCAGCCCAGGGAATATTTCCCTTATCGGCATAGCGCAATTGCTATGGAGACGGCCGTGCTGCTGGCGGTGTTGAGGAGTGCTGGGGATTCATAACCCGCTCATGTTCTGCCCGTTTCATCCTGTGTTTGCTAAATGTGATGGCTTTCATTTCCTTACCATTCTAGAAACATTTTTTTTCTTTTAGAAAACCCCCTATAGATCCTTTCTATATGCTCTACAAAGAAGCCTTATACCGTACTGTCTCTATTATTTCATCTAAATACACACACCTCCTCTTCCCCTCCGTCCGTCCTGCTTTTCCCTTTGGTGTCACCCAGCAATACATTCAGTGCATTCAAAATTCTATTGATTTCTTGTCTGAGCTTCTGAAATAGCATTGTTTGGAAGGATATTCTGGTAAAGGAGGCTCTTTACAAATGGAAGTGCCAGAGAAATTGCATCTTGAATATGAAATGCAGGATAGATGCATAAATATTCGCTCTGTATAGCTTGTTCTATAAGTTTAGAAAATAATATACAAAATAAAATTGTAGCAGAAAATGGGTGTGCCCAGTTGTCACTGAAGCAGGATTTCAGCAGCTTTGTGTCCAAATGCACAATTTGGTCTGTGTTTTACAGGTAGGAGGATGTTCTCATCCAAGCATCTCTCTCAAAAATAGGCTCCCCTCCTCCTCTCACCTGTGGTACTCTGCCATACCCAGCTTCCGAGTTAAGTGAAATACCACAGTGAAATGAAACGAATGAAAATCTAATGATTCATTTTGGGAGGCTCCTGATGGATTCTCCGCAGCCTGAGGAGCGTTGCTGAGTGTGCAAGGTCCCGTGGTCTGACCCGAGCCCACCTTTCCTAGTCTGCTCCAGTGAAATACAACAATGAGAAATCAATTTACATTTTCCCCATTAATAATATTAAATATAATTGAGCCTTTAGTAAGAGGGCAAAAAGTATCCTGAGTGTAGTACTTTTCTAGAGGTTATGGTGCTTGACTTCAAGTTACTCAGTTTTTTCAAGCTTAAAGCTTGGAAACATTATCCTCTCCATTAGCTGGTGGTGGTCTTTCATGCCTTGTTTTGTTTTCCTTTGGAACTTGAATTTGTCTGCCTTTTTGGTTTTGTTGATATATTTGTGCTGTTTCCTTGTTTCCCTGCCAGTAAGATAAACAGTGCCTACATACTTTTGGCAAGAGGAATGGCTGGTAAAGCTTTAGGAGACTAAATTATCGTAGCTTTTCATAGAAAAGGAAAAAACCTCCTTGTGCAAAAGGCTTGAATGCAACCTTCCCGCACCTCGAACAATGCGTGCGGCATTCAGCAGCTCACAGTCTCCCACCAGACTCTAATGAGAGTAGATTTAATTTCTAGCATGAGCGCCTTGCCTGTCTCTCTTCACTGAACTGCAGCAGGCTCGTAATTGTAATGCGCTGACGTTACCGAAGGAAATATTCCTCAGAGAAAAGGATTTTGAAAGGAAATGTGTAGGGAGATCATCCTATCTGGTATGCATAGGCAACATCTGAAAATTGGTCTGTGTGCTTTAATTTTAGATGTGACAAGGCAGAAGGTGAATGTCGTTTTAAATGCAGCTGTCTTGCTTGTTGTGATGCTCTAGCAGTTCGTTATCAGGGAGGGTGAGTTAATAAGGCAGTTGGAAATCTGAAGACGAAGAGAGATTTAATTGCCAGTAGCCTTTAGGCTGGAAGTCGGATTTTTTTTCCTCCTTATATTTACACTTTGTTAATCCATGGGGCTAATCCCATCTAGAGAGGGCTTGAGTGAAAGGGGAGCCAGAGGTTTGGCGCTTTTAACGGCAGCCCTTGGAACTGCTGCTGCTTTTTGTGTGGTTGGGTTTCTAACCGCAGAGGTCAGCTCTGTAACGAGGATGGCCATCTTTCCACACCTAGCTTGGCCCGTGCCTCGCACAACTGGATACGGCCCTTCCTGCCTTTGCTGAGTCCCTCTTGGCAGCAGTGAAGGACCATCCTGGGATGTCCATGGTTTTGGACAACCCTATCTCTTGGATTGTCTCTTGACCAGGGATTATGTGCCTACAGGAGAAGCTGTGCCTGAAGATGAGCAGATCAGCGCGAAGGACCAGAAGAACCTGGAGCCCTGTGATAACACCCCCATTATTGACAACATCACACCAGTGGTTGCCAGCATCTCGACAGAGGAGAAACAGAAATACGATGAGGAGATTGCCAGTCTCTACAGGCAGCTGGATGATAAGGTGTGAACATTTGGGTTGACTCCATTCTCTGGGTGTAAATGGAAAACTAAGCCAAAATGGGTGGGTGTCTCTCTATTTCTTCAGCAGCGTGAGCAGGAAAATGTCCCAAATTTCAAAACATTGTAATTGCATAAAACCAGATCTTGTCCTGTCATATCAGCTTCTGCTTCTGTGCCCTCTGCAGGTAGTGTTTGTGGGAATTCTCTGTGAAATCAGAGCCAGGTTTGCCTTTTGGTTTAAGGGCTCGATACTGGCTCTTCAGCCCTCCTCTTCTTCAGTGATTTTTGTAAATATTGTACTCCCCCAGCAAGCTCTAACGTCATCTCACAGGGGAAAGAAAAAAAAAAAAGAGCATCTGTATCTTAATATGTTTTATGTATTTATTGTATATTAGAATTTTAAGGAAAATAAATAACCATCCCTTGGGCCTCCTTCGTTCATGTCGTTCAAGCTGTGAACACTGCCTGGAGTGCAGGTGGTGTCGTTTGTTTTTTTTTTATTTATTTGCACAGCTTGAAATACATCATTGGCACTTAAAGCTCTCAGCAATATTTTACTGAGCACTTGCCATTAATAGCTTTGGCTTGGGTGAAGAGAAGAAGTGGGGAAAAAGAGGCATGCTAAGAAAAAATGGACCGTTACGGATGAGAAGAGCTTAAAAGGCTATCTAGCAAAAGTTTTCAGGAGGGAGTGGATAGTTGAGTTGAAGCCTTAACTGATGTGGCTGAGGTGTCTCTGCACAGCCCAGCTGCCCACAGCGGTATGGTGATGGCATCTAAAATAACAATTAAGATCTTTATGAAATTACAGCTTTTCTGTGGTGGAGAATACATTTGCAGTATCAGTCTCTAGCTTTTACGTACTCGTTAGAAAACGAACAGAAGTCAGTCATTCTTTCCCTTTCTCTTCTCAAAAGCAGCAAGGCCCATCGAATCATTCTTGAGGGAACTGGCAGCAGGTTTGAGTTTTGCCCTAGAAAACACGAGAAGCGTAATTTTGGTTCTACAGAACTATAGAGAATGAGAAGGTATTTGATCCCCAAAATAAAGCGAAAATATCGCCATTTATAGCTTGTTACAGTGCAGACCGTTCTGCTGTTGTATCTGGGACTGTGTTAAGGTGGAACTCGGACCACAGCAGAGTCTTTTTTACCACCAGGGACACACCTGCCCGGGTGCATTGCTTTACTCTGCAGCTCTGTGTATGTCTATTTTTCTCTCCTCTCGCACCACTCCAGTCTGCACAAGGTTTGCTACTGCATTATTCCTGCTTCTTTGCTAGAAAGGGGAAATAAGAGTGACCAAATGAGAACTGTGAAAAGAAACTAAAACCCTCCAACCCTGTTTCGTTGCAGGATGATGAAATCAACCAGCAGAGCCAGTTGGCAGAGAAACTAAAGCAGCAAATGTTGGATCAAGAGGAGGTAAAAACCAAAACCAATCCAAAAACCCCTTACATTGTGCTTATGAGACCCTTGTTTGGTAATTCTGTCACAGTTGTTGGCTAGATATGTTGGCTAAAATTTAAAAGGCAGGAGAAACCTGTGTGACAGCTTGGTTTAAACTTCCAATTTCATAATATCCTCAGAAGAGCAGTAAGCCTTGATAACTCCGTATGATAGCATACTGTCCTGCTGGGCAGGGATGCTGGAGATACCAAGGCAGGAGCACGGCCAATATTTTTCACATCAAATGTGTTTTTCAATATGTCTATATCCTTTCAGGTATCCAGGCACTATGGAATGTGCGTGGTTAACAGATTTCCTAGTCTGACAGTATAAAAATTACTCCTGGTAATGAATTACTGATGTTCATTATTTTGGCAATTAGAGACAGTGCTGTGAGAAATCTGTGAGGCTGAAACATTGATTATTGGTGCTGCCACAGATTTGTTATCAAGTTTTGGATTACTCCTTTAAATGTTTTATTTCCTTGTTTCTGTCCATAAAATCTATGTTTGTTGTTTTTTGGATGAGGAATGTGATCACTAAACTAGACTAAGTGAAGTCATTTCCTTATCTGTTCTTTGTTAATGAAGGGTTTTAAAGATGTGAGATCTGGCAATAACACCAAATGACCAAGTTCCCCAAAGGTTGCTGAGATATTTCTTAGAAGATGGTTTTGTGCCAGTTTTCAAACTGTGGGAAACTGAAGAAGGACCATTCAGAGCAAAAAGATAATCCTGGTGTGGGAGTTCACCCATCATTAGTGTTCAGAAACGTTAGTGTGTCTGCACGAAACACTGCCGTGATTCTCTGGAGCGTGCCTCTCCCAGCTGCCCAGACCACTTCAGAGGGAGTACAGCATTGTGCTGGCTGCTTTGGGTGTGAAACCTCTCGTGCAACTGAAAAATTGTCAAACTGGAAGAGGGGAGATTTAGACTACGTAAGGAAGAAATTCTTCATGGTGAGGGTGGTGGAGCACTGTCCCAGGTTGCCCAGAGAGGCGGTGGATGCCCCATCCCTGGAAACATTCCAGGCCAGGTTGGCCGGGGCTCTGAGCAACCTGATCTGGTTGGAGATGTCCCTGCTCCTGGCAGGGGGTTGGACTGGGTGGGCTTTGAGGGTCCCTTCCATCTCAAACCATTCTGTGATTCTATGATTCAGAAAGTTCAGCTGTTTCATCTGAGAAGCTTGTCCATCTCTTGCCTTTGGAAGCTAATGCGGTATTTTCATTTTCTTCTCTAAGGGAATTGAATGAGTTTTGCAAGGTTTTGTCTTCCACACGTAAGCTTCACCTGCGCAGCGGGAGCGAGCTCTCTGTTCTGTCTCGGAGCCTGTGATTAGCTCCATGATAGATGCGCTGCAGAGCAGCTGCCTCACTCTGCTTCCCCCTAATTAACCAGAGTACTTTTTTCTGCTTGATTAAGCTAGCAGGTTAATTATAAGTCTAAGGCCTGCCACAGATGATGATGTGCTGATGCTGGTATCTTTTGGTACCTTTTCACCACTGGCTGGTTCTCAGGCTCTGTGTTTTGGGTGGCCATTCTGAATCCTCCACCCTTGCATCTCACGTGCCGTGAGCAGATCTGTGAAGTGCTGCGGCCATCGTCTCCTTCCCGTTGTTCACATAATGTGTTATTAATAGCCTTTTAAAATCTTGGTATATTTTTCCACATTATATCAACAAGAATCTTCTGGGGAGTTGTTTTTATGCTCTAGGTGATATATAACACTTCCCTTTACTCGAAGTCCCAGTAATATTCGCACAGAAAATATCTTAAGTAAATGTAAATAATAGTTCCATCTGTGTTTAGTAGAAAGATTATTTTAAGCTATTTTGTTGTTTAAATATTTACATGCCATCTGGCTTTGGCAATTCAGTGGGTTTTTCCGTAACGTGAGTACACTTCTGAGGCTGCAGCATTACCAGCGAGATAAATTTCCCTTACATCCGAATCCTCTCTTCACCACTTTGGGCACGTGCCAGTGCCTGGAGCTGCCTGGTTGGTTTCCTATGTTCCATTAGCACTCTGAGCCAGAAAAAGCAGTGTCTTCTCTGACATTCTGCTTCGAGGTGGTCTGTTTTAGAGAGATGTTGCTGTTTTGCATGGGGTCTCGCACTCCATTTCATCTTCTGGGAGTGAGGAGCAGTGGGCAGTGGTGGGGCAGGTCAGAAGTCCACCCAGCACACTTCATTAGGGCAGATTTTGTCCTGCTGCCTGGGAAAGCTGCGCTACAGCAATGTGAGGCTAATCCACGCGATGGAAGGCTTGGAACTAAGTGAGTTTTGTGAAAGAACGTCCAGCCTGTGCTGTTAGGATGGCCTGTGAGCATGAATGCCTTCTTGTATCTCATGCACTAAATTTTATACGTTATTGCTCTATATTTTCTGTTTTTATGCTCTACAAGGCCTGATTTTGTTACTATTCTCAAAAATACATTATTAGCGATAAATGTTAGGTGGGACCCTTTACTTATTCTCACATCGTTCTGCAGTGTATGACTGCTGTTGGGTCTGGTTCTGTGCGAAGAACCCAATAGCTGGATTTTTGAGACTTTAACATCTGAGTGAAGACAGAGTGGTGCCAGGGCAGGGCAGAGGGCTGTGCAACAGTCACCGCTGTCACTGGAACTTCAGCATCTCTATTCGTAGCATGCAAAGAGGAAATTCAATAAGTTTTACAAATTGGAAATGCTCACTAGTTTGTGTGAAGCCTGTATTTTCTTCTCGAGTTAATATCTTGCCTCCGCAAATATGAGCGGCTAATCTGTCTTCAGCATCACGCCTCAGATGATAACTAAGAATAATCATCATAGGTATGCTTATCAAAATATTCCTCTAATGCCACAAGATCTTTGCTGCCTCAGAGAGCCGTTGGTTCCATTCAAAGCTGTGATTCTGCGGTTAAGCTTTTTACTTTGAGGTATTTTTTTGGGTCCTAGTTGCAGCATTGGATTGAGGGCAGAAAATTTTTTTGGAGCTATGATAGTGTTTAAAATATGTTTCTGCCTCAGTCTTGTGTCATAATAGGATTTAATGAAGATTTTTCTTGAAGTTCAGAGCCTTTTTTGCTTCCGTCAAATACGTTTATGCTGAAACTGATGCTCTTTCTGGTAGAGTAACGGGAAGTCTTCTCTCTTGCTTTCTCTCACACACAGGATTGTGTGAGAGTGAAAGCTCATGCTTGCTTTCTCTCTTTATTTGTTTTTACCCTTCTCAAAGTCATCTTTTGTGAATGAGTTCTTGGGTGACTTACCGCTTCTGTGCTATCTGGTTTCCAGCTTTTGGCCTCCACGAGGAGAGATTATGAGAAGATTCAAGAGGAGCTGACTCGTCTTCAGATTGAGAACGAAGCAGCAAAAGATGAAGTGAAAGAGGTCCTTCAAGCCCTGGAAGAATTAGCTGTCAATTATGACCAGAAATCCCAAGAAGTGGAGGACAAAACAAGAGCCAACGAGCAGCTGGCTGATGAGCTGGCGCAGAAGAGCGTAAGAGCATGCGGTTTATAGTCCTGGTTCCATCCTAGCCCCCTAACTCTGCACCTCCCCTAGAGATTTCCATTGGGATTCCCAGATAACTGCTAGCCTGTGCCATTTCGGGAATCTTTCAGATACTGCTGCCAAGTACGGTGTTATGTAGTTTAAAAATTGGAGTAGCAGGGAAGCTGTTAAAAGATCCATATTTGGTAATGCTGCCTTCCCTCGTCTGTCTTAATTAAACAAGAAAATTAAGATAATTCAGAAACTGCTCTGTGGAAGCTGATGGCAGATTGTGGCTCTGTTACAGCCTCGGTGTTTTGCACACCGTAGCGGCAACTGAACTGCATGTGAGAACTGGCCATTCTGTGTTTTGGCTATTTAAAACCTGTATTGTGCCAGGAAAGATGTCAAAATCTGCTTTATGCAAATCGCAGCATTTGGGGTTTTTCTGAGCTCTGCGCTGTGGAGCAGGGATTTTGTATGCGGTCAGGGGATCTCAAGGAAGGAGTCAGACAAAATTCAACTTTTTCAGCTGACGTGTACTGATCTTAAGGAAAAAATCTGATCTGTGAAGAATCAAGATTGGCTTACTAACTTAACACGTCCTTATTCCTCAGTTCCTTATACAAACTGAGGAAGCTGTTATTAACAGGTCTGTTCTCGTGGAAGACCTCATTATCCACTTCAGTCAAACATTACTGTGCAATCCATTTGAAAAAATTTGAGTTTTATCTCCTTCTGTACCTATTTCTCTGCGATTAACCTTCTTTGACACGTATTCTGCAAATAAGACTCTTACAGGAATTACCACGTTTAAGAGATCTAAAGGAGCCTCGTTAGCAAACGAGTTGTGAAAGTGGATTATGCAAGGTGGCATTGTGAGCGTCGGTACATTGATCCAGGAGGCATGCTCGGGAAAATACAAAACAATGTTGTGTAACCGAGATATCACAGAAGAACTGATGCCCAGTCTGCGGAGGGGAGGGTAACTTTTGCTTTTCAACCTTTTCAGAGTGTCCTGACAGCAACGCAGAGGGAGCTGGGCCAGTTGCAGGAGCTCAGTAACCACCAGAAGAAGAGAGCTACAGAAATCTTGAACTTGCTGCTCAAGGACCTGGGCGAGATCGGCGGAATCATTGGTACTAACGATGTTAAAACAGTAAGTTGGCTATCTTTATCGCTTCTCCCCTGACACCTCCTGCAACAGCAAAATCCTTGACGCGCAATATGTGAGATACAGCAGTCCTCCTCCCCGGGAGGGCTCTCTTGGCTACAGCACAGAGTAAAATACTGAAGAGATCTTTGTCTGGGCCGGAGATGGTCCGTGTCTGTGCACACAATTACCACATTTATTCCCAGCTCAGCGTTTGAGGCCAGACTAACGCAGCCCATCTGTGTGTTGATGCATTTATCAATGGGAGGGACTGCGTTTCCCCCAAAACAATACACACACAGCCCTACTCCTTCGTTAGCTGGCATGATCCGGTATTCCAGAATCTAAAGAATATTTATTGGTGAGATTTAGTTTCTGTGTTGCTACCTTTTTGTTTGAAGTTTGTCCTAAAACTGTTGTGTACCTGAAGGTGTACAGCTCTCAAAGCCAGATGTCTGTACTGAGGGCTGCCCAGAAAAGATCTGCATGTAAATTGGGTTTTCCCCGTTCTGGTGTTTATTGCCTTTCAACAGTGGGTGGCTTCAGCAAAGAGCCCACGCTTTCGTGTGTGTTTCTGAAAGCAAGATGCTTTAAATGTAGTGATTTCCAGCATTGCTAAGTTTGTGCTAGATACCCCATAAACATGTACGTGATGGTAGGACCAGCTTAACTTTTGTGTATTGACTAATGACCTTTTTAAGAGGAAAAATTGCAGAGGATCATTTTCCTCTGAGGTAAGAAGGTAAGAATAGAAGGGAAGGTGGTTGAAGCAGCATAAACCTTGGTATCTGAACGCGCCTGGAGGTGGTGCAAATTTTGGCCAGCTTTGCTTTGAAATTTGTCTTCTGTCTGGCTCTTGAGTTTACAGACACAGTAAAGGAGGGAGCTGCTCGCTTTGTCATGCTTCTCGTGTTGTAGATGAACAAAATGCCAGGTCTCGGACGAGAGATTTGTATGGTCATTGCTAAATGGCACATTGATGGAAATAAATTCACTTCTCAGTTTTTGAGCAATGGTCTTTCCTGAACTTCTTCAGAGGTCGAAGGTAAAAGTGAGTACGTGCAGCTGGAGGCTCCGAGAGTTGCTGGTATTCGGCTGAAGCCGCCTTAGATCAGCAGATGCTGCAGGCTGCTCTTCCTGCAGAGGACAGGATCCCTGTTGTCCGACGTGGTTATGCAGATGCCAGACAAGACAGGCTTTGGGAGATGTTGCAGCAACCTCTGGTGGCCATTGCCACAGGAGCTACAGGAGGAAATGTTTAAAATGGAGGCAGAGTCTGTTTGAGACA
This sequence comes from Tetrax tetrax, assembly GCA_009806455.1. Lineage (NCBI taxonomy): Eukaryota > Metazoa > Chordata > Aves > Otidiformes > Otididae > Tetrax > Tetrax tetrax. The sequence goes on from WHYT01014047.1 coordinate 112,653, forward strand.
AATTTTTATAGTAAATAAGATACCAGCATTCTACAGGACAGCTGTCAGTGTAAATAAGGCCAGATTGAGAAGCTTTTAGAAGAATAATTTCAAATTTGTTGGCAATTAGCATCTTCTCAAAGTGTGTTTAATTTCAGACCAGACCGAGGGTTTTGGAAGCAGTTGCATTTTTTAGGCTGCTGGGAGAAGCTACAGCACGTGCTCCCTTCCCCTTGGCTGGGAAAAAGGCGAGAAGCAGGTGAGGTTGCCAGCCAACAGCTTGCTCAAGGAGAATCTTCTCAGCTCGTCAGTGGCTTACATGAGTTAAGTAGTTGAAGAAAAATCATGAAGAGAAAAGTCACCACGCTAAACTAGGGAGGGAAATGATGTATAAATAGAATAATACTAATATTTGGAGACGAGAGCGGTTACTTCTCTCTTGCCAGGTGAGATTTCCAGACCCAGATCCGTTTTACAGCTCCTTATTGAAGAAGCGCAACCCTCCAGGAGTAGACCTCTTTAAGGAATACTTTGAAAATGCTCCTCAGCTTTCAGCCGCTTGAAAGAAGGAAAATTTCCTGTGCTGGTGACATCAGAAGGTTTCTCCAAAATATGCTCTTGCCATGATCGCGGGCTTGATTACTTTAGATCTTGAACCACTAAATCGATGAGGCACACCATGAGTTTAAAGGTGACCTGAAGGTCTATGGGTACTCCTTGAGTACTGCTGTGTTTTCACAGAGGCTCCCTAGCTCTAGGAAGAGTTTCACAGCAGGAAGATTGCTTTGTGTTGACTTACCTGTAAGAGCCACACCTTAAAGACTGCAATTTTCTGTATGTTTAGTTAGCAGATGTGAACGGGGTGATTGAGGAGGAGTTCACCATGGCACGGCTTTACATCAGCAAGATGAAATCTGAGGTGAAGTCTCTGGTGAACCGCAGCAAGCAGTTGGAGAGCGCCCAGATAGATTCCAACAGGAAGATGAACGCCAGCGAGAGGGAGCTTGCAGCTTGCCAGCTCCTCATTTCACAGGTACGTTTGATCCTTCCTTGTCCCTTTGCAGCGAGGTTTTATGACTTTCTCAGCCTCCTTCCTCATGAAATGTGTGTGCTAGGAGCAAGAGATGAGAACTCAGGCAGCAGAGTGGTGTTCCTCTTGTCTGTTTGGTTGAGTTTTCTTCTCTCTTCTCCCATTCCTTCCTCTCAATGTTTTCAGCATATTCTGTGGCAAGATTGTGTCCTGCTCAAAATGTTTTCTATTTCTGTTTGTAGGCCAAAAAGATAACTAGGCAGCATAACTTTCCATAATACATTATGGAAAACATTCCCATGTAAGTTAGAAAGCCAAATGGTAGGAGGGCCTCACAGTGGGTGGCACTTACCAGCAGTGATGCTTGCTGCAGCCTGCGTTTCATCCTTTCTTAAAGTAGACCCTGGGTTGGCGTGGCCAGTGAAGGAAGTCATCCTGCTAACGTCTGCCACCCTGCCTTTCCTTGGGAACTTCCATTAGTGAAGGAGATGAAGGCTTGACTCACAAAGCAGTTGCATGCATGCTTCTGCTGGCAGGAGAGGAACAGCAACTCAGAGCTGGGAAGAAAGGTCTTGGCAGCCGGTGGTGGGACAGGCTCTTTCAGCTGTCATGTTGGGTTACATTGACCCGGTGAAGGATTGAGCGGAGCCTTTGTGGGGTTGGTGTTTGTCCTCTTCGACCATAGTCACTCTGGAAACACGGAGAGCTTCAAGGCTCAGAGCTTGTCACAAGCAGGACCTAACTGTTCTCCTCAGTACCTCTTTAAGGAGAGGAGCACGGAGGTTTAGGATTTGAGAGACTTATCCTTGTGAAAAGAGGCAATGTAAGAGGTGAGACTGCAGGGCCACATCATTTTTTTCTCCTATATTTGTACTGCATGTTCATGTGATGAAGAAACCAAGCAGAAATAACTTAAATGGGTGACCACCTTGCCTTGGTGTTTTGGAAGCTCTGCAGCTAGGTTCATATTGAAGCCTGTCTGTGCTTAAAACCAGGAAGAAGCTGAGTGTTGTCATGCTCAAAATCTTGTTAATGGGCAAACACACCTTATCTATAAAGCCACCAAGTAAAATTCAAAATTTGCAAGCAAGTCAGGAAGAGCTCAGAGAGAGCAAGCCTGGCAAGCCTCAGTCCTGAGGCCTTGCAAACTCAGTACAAATCTGGTGGCCTGTTACCACCAACAACAATGCTACACAGGGCTACACAGTTACAGCGTTAAGCTGATCCTTAAAATGGTGCGTTACCGCTGTGTGCCGTACCAAGGGTCTCTGTTTCGGAGCCGGGACATTTGGAGCCAAGCTGGGAGTTGACTAAATTTCCTGTCAGGTGTAGAAGTCTATTGAAGGACTTACTGCCCAATGTGGGCACGCACCCTTCCCTTCCCTTCCCGGAGACCTCGGTGCCAGGACAGTCTGGACTATTTTAGCTCCTGCTAAGGATTGCTCCTCGCTAAGTCTGATCTTCACAGTAGCACCAGCCCAGAGGTCTCAACCCCTCTCTGCTCAGGTGAACTTTAAGAACAGTGAACCACGAGTGCTTCAGTGCCTTTATTAACAGGATGTAATAATTCCCAGACAGTATCTTAATTTTACCCCCAAGTTAGAGAATTTTAATTCAATTTTTGATGTTTTCATGGCAATCTTCACTATTTTCTATTTAAACGTAAGCCCTTCTAGTCCGAAAGGATGTTAGCAAGAAATGATCAGGATGGTTGAGGAAAGTCAGTCTGAGCTTCTGCGGGTTGAAGCATCCAGGAAGCCACCTCAGAAGCCCAGTGTTCAGCTGGTTTTAGAAAGCTGCTAGTTTGTTTAACACCAAGTCATGAGCTTCCCGTGATGTTCTGGAATTACCACGTGCACTGTTCAGTGTATTTCTTGGGCTACTAAGGGTGACCTTTGAAAATGCAGTCTGTTCTGGTCCGTTAGTTCCTTCTCAGATCTTTTGCTGTATTTTCTCCTGGTGGTCAGCTCTGGATGTGGAGAGCTTTCTGTTTTTCCCCCTTTATGTAGGACAGTACCTGAATTCCTAGGTAAAAAGCTGTGGTACTCATGTCTCATTGCTGTTCCTCATGTCTTTAAAGCATGAAGCAAAGATCAAGTCCCTTACAGACTACATGCAAAATATGGAGCAGAAGAGAAGGCAGCTGGAAGAGTCACAGGACTCTCTGAACGAAGAACTCGCCAAGTTACGTGCTCAAGGTACAACACTGAGTCTTGTAGGCATTATTTCTTTTACCACCTATAGCTTAGAAGATTCAGTATTGGCTGGAGTATTGTAGGTACAGTAGTCTACAAAATTTTGGCTGCTTAGTATTTTGTGGTGAAGACGTGAAATTGTGATTCAGAATGTCTAACACATGGCACTTCAGATAAAAACAGAATTGTCCCTTTCACCTACTCCATTCACAGAATACAGAGAAACTTAATTTCTCAAAGGAATCAAAAACTTTGTGATGAGCTTCACCTTTAATGATGTGAGAAATATTAATTAAAAAAAAATAATTTAGCAAAACAGCAGCAATCGACCTTGGTAAATCTCTGTTCTGTAAAACTCTTGGATATCTGTCTAATTTCAGTTGTCCCTCTGGCAAATGCCCTGTCCCGTTCAAAAGGAAGCTGCTTCCCTTAGTATCAAGTGGAAGGTGCTATAGAGGCTCCAGCTGACTTCGTTTTAAGAATTGCTGTTTTTAAATTACCTTCTAATTTAATGTGGAAAATCAAAAGCAGTCCTCATAGCATTGCTAAGCTCCCGTTTGTGTATAATTACACTGTGACCTAGTAGTAGCCTTAACATTATTCTGGATTTCTGGACAAGGGATCTTCTGAGACTCCAGGAGCAGCAGGTGGTGACAAAATTTAATTTTTTTAACATATGCATTTTTAGAATAGAACTTTTATTCCATCTCCTGATTTTCCTACCCCACTCATAAGAGACTACCTGGTTCTGGAGGCCACCATTTCCCAGGGGAAAGTGAAAAGGGCCAAGGAAGATTGCGATGTGTAGGGTTATAAGAAGACAAGGAAAGGTTGCAAAGATGCTGGGTGGGCCAAAAATAACGTGAGCTGTTAGTAAAGGAGGTTCACGTGGTATGGTCACAGGTTGGGTATGGCAAACCATGGCTGGCTCTGCCCCTCCAAAGCTCTCTCCCCTGATCCCGCTGCCCCCTGCCAAAATTGGAACTGTTTTTTATTAAAATGCCTGGACGTAGCATGTCCTGGAACTGTACGGCTAACTCTCAACTGTCTCCAACTTTAAACAGAAAAAATGCACGAAGTCAGTTTCAAGGATAAGGAGAAGGAGCATCTGACCCGGCTTCAGGATGCAGAGGAGATGAAGGTAGCATGGCGCGCGGCAATTTTAGAAGGCATTTCTAATGAGATCCTTCATTAAGCTGACAATTACGGTGTAATTTTTGTCTTCCTGTACACGTCGTCTGCTTTTAGAAAACACTTTCAGCCTCTTCTGAATTGCCAACTTCTGCTAGAGAACCTGACCTCATGTAACCGAGTGACCTTTGCAATTTGAAATTAGAGAACTTGCTAGTATTGAGGTTGTTGACCAGATTATGGAAAAAAGTAACATCTGAGGTGAACGTGTCTTCTGAGACTAGTTTGTAAGCTGAGCCAGCTTCAAAGAGCGGAGAGGTGTAGTGGGCTGTGTTTGCCGAGGTGGACATGGCTGGGTTCCTCAAATCGCACGAACGGAGAACCGAAATATAAGACCCAGTGTATTGTGTCCATACTTAAGAGCAGTTTTGTTATGTCTGATTGAAAAATCATAGTGATTCACCTCTGTGCAACTCTGATTTTTTTGCCAGTGGACCTCTGCTGAAAGTCAGTTTGCTAAGTAGTGAATCACACTACTGGGGTTAGTGTAATTTGGGTACTGAAATTTGATAAAAAAAGAGCCCAGACCACTTTCCCAAATAATTTGGCAAGAATTCCGACTGTCTCCTATAAATACTAATGAAATATAAACCTGTTTTCTGGTATTTCCTTCTTCCTTTGGAAAGCAAAGAAGAAATGTTAGGCAGTAATGTGCGAGTTGTGTTTCTGATGGAGTTGCAAATTGCATAAAAGGGAAAATAGAATTTTACCAGGGTAGTTACCGACGTTTGCCAGCCTCAGAGCTTCACCTCCATTATAAAACAGTTGTACAGTTATTCCTTACTGTACTGGAAGACAAAAAGGAAATATTTTCTTAGCAATCTAAAAAATGTCTGAATTAAATCCTTGGATGAGTAGGTGCAGTTTTGTAATCATAGAAAGATACACCAGGCGGGTTCCTGAATTAAGCTGATCCGATAAGCGTCACTGGGATCCAGAAGGACGGGTTGATGTAGCCGACACGTAAGAAGGAAGCTTGGCTGTGTGTGACTTGATTCCTGTTCCATGCATGGCTCTGGTTTTTGCACTCTGCAGAAGGCACTGGAGCAGCAGATGGAGAGTCACAGGGAAGCCCACCAGAAGCAGCTGTCCAGGCTGAGGGATGAAATTGAAGAGAAGCAGAAAATAATTGATGAAATCAGAGAGTATGTTCACGCGCTCCATCACTTCCTCTGTTCCTGTCCTGTTCTGTGACACTGTAGGGATGCTCTGGGATTGGTTTTGTTAGTTTTAATTGATATCTGTATGTTCATTCTTTCATCATATTTACTGGGTGGCCAAAGACCTAATAAATAGGGAAATGAGAAACATGAGGAAGCAGGATAGAAGGATTACAAGAACAGTTTGTGTCCTTTAAGATAAAGGAAGCAAGCCACTGTATTTAGTTTTCCAATATTTTTACATAAAAGCTATTGTTCTTCCAATTCTTTATGCTTAATTTCTTTTAGAATTTTTCAGTAGAGAGTTATAGCTTTACTGTCTCTGTCTAACCCAGTTTTGTTCGTGAAGATTTACCCACTCTTGTTTATGGGGCTCAGGACTGAGCTGTACTGACTTTTTCTTTCACATTTCAGTATGAATCAGAAGCTGCAACTGGAACAAGAGAAACTGAGTGCTGATTATGATAAATTAAAAATTGAGGACCAGGAAAGAGAAATGAAACTGGAAAAGCTCATGTAAGTCAACAGTTTTCTCATCTAGTGTCCTACAATATAGTGTCTTTTCATGTGTCCACAGGAAGTGTCCTAGTGGAAACCATTTGTGTTGAAATATTCACGCTTAAAATATAATTTCAGCAGCAAAGCCAATGGACAGTACTAAAATGATTACTAATTACTCCCTATTTTTACATCATAGGCTTTTTACTAGTGGATTTGATACTTCTTGAAAAAGATTTCTTTAAAACTTTATATATATATTTATATATATATTTTTTAGAGCTCTGATTTTATAAAATATCATAGCAAGTGTTAAATCCCCTATTTATTCGTGCACAGCAAAAAAAAAAATCCAAGAAAGAAGCTGGGGTTTGGGGCATGCGCTGGGCTGGTAATAAATGAGACCTCTGAGTAAAAGCTTTTCCTGGAAATGAGAGATAAAAACTTAATGTGTGGGCACAAAAAATTGAGATGGTGGCTCAGCTATTTCATGCGAGAAAGCTGCATATTTGGGACAGTCAAAAGCATAATTACAGATGCAAAGAGACGTACAATTCGCTCGCATCTGCAGATGTTCTACTCAAACTGAATGTTGATTGAGTCTCTTCTCTTTTATATGACTTCAGCATTTTTTTGTTTGTGTTTCATGCTGTGATCTTTCTAGACTGCTTAATGATAAAAGGGAACAAGCAAGAGAGGATCTCAAGGGGCTGGAGGAAACAGTGGTATGTCTCAGCTACGCTTTATTGAGCTTTTTCCCCCTAAGTCTTCGTCACTGATGTGTCAAACACTTGTATCTGTGCCCAAGGAACTGACCAATTTATATCATAACAGGCTAAATTGGTGCATTTCGCCAAATCATGACATTGAATTTTAAAATTTAAGATTCAATGCTATTATTGTTGCCTCCTCTGAATAAGTCTACTGGTACTCTGCTTCTCTGCCTTGCTCCTTTAAATCACCCGAAATGGCCGGCGTACTGAGTCGCGTCGCTGCAGTTAGGTGCTGCGTACCTGCCTCTGCCGTGACCGGTGTAGCAGCTTACAGAGAAATGTGATAATGTGAAAAATGTGATGGATGGCTGCAGGCTTGAAGGTGTTGCTGCACAGGTTTGTGGGAAGCTACGGTTTTAGCTGCCTGTAAAATACACAAGTTTCTCAAAGATCTACAAGTTGGTCAAAACCAGAGCTGGTTTAGGAGCATCATAGGGTGATTTTTGCTAGTGTTAACATGGTTATAAACTCAAACTCAGCATTTTCTCCTCTGCATTATGCTTTAAAAATGAAGCTTAGAGTGGCCTCAGGATCAGCTGGAGCTCATTACTGAAGCTGAACTGTTCGATTCCTTTCAGCTTTGGCTCCTGATGGCTCCTGCAGACATAAGCCTTGTTAAACTCGCGCAGGGGACAGATTTAACCGGCCTTTCTGGTGTGAACTGTGCTCGTCAGAGACTTACACAGCTTTGACTCGTTCTCCTTCCCAGCGCTGGGCTGGTGGGGAAGCAAAAGGAGGCCCACGGGAGGGAGCTACGGGGTGGAGGTCTGCGGGGGCAGCACCTCGAACGGGAGCTCTCGGGGAGGTGTCCGCTCCGCAGCTGTGCTTGGCTTAGAACCACACACGGTGCCTCTTCGGGGTCCCACGTCACTCATACATAAAGAAGCTGTGCTTGTAGTGTACCGTTTCTAGCAGTCCGTGAAGGAAGCTTCTCCTTTTTGGTTTCTAGTCAGTTTTGCCTTTTTCTTTCGAGAGATAAAGATGAAAAATTCAAGTTCAAAAGCTTGTAGTCATGGTGGAGCTTACTGAGCAGTTCATCTAAATTCCAGTCTGCGAGTGGATAAACATAAAATGGGAAGCAAAGGTTGCTCTTGCCAGCTGTGGAAAGACAGTTCTCTTCACTAGAGCTTTGGTGCAGTGTGGGGTCGGGGTGAGCCGCCTGTCCACGTATTTTTCTTTCCCACAAACGGATTAGTGCTTCCGTCCTTCTGGGAGCAGCTGCAGGGTTGTTGCTCCTCGTGTCACACCGCCAGTCTGGAGTGAGGTGATGATTTCACTGAGAAATGGATGCGTATAAAAAAAGCTGGGGAAGCTTGGTTTTTTGCCAAAACTTAAAAAGCACTTAAACTTCTTAAGTGCCTGTGAGCAAGCATTCAGAGTGGGCCAACGCGTCTGCTAGAGAGTGAATCCAGAGCTCTTTCACCTCGCTGGATGCGTGTAACCATGGCCAACTTGTGAGACTTCAGCTTTCTGCTGTGGTTTCTCCATGCCCTGCGCCAGAGCTGAGCCATTTCCCCAGCAGCTCTGGTGTGGTGGACACCTGGGCAGGTGCAGGGGCTCTTCAGTGGGCACTGCCTCTGTGAGCTGCGTGTACCTACGGGCAGGTACGTCTCTATAAGTAAATCACAATAAAGTAGTATTATCTACTCAAACCTGAAGAGAATTTTTACCCCAGAGATCTGCTATCTCGTACTGGTTTCTGCTTTTTTTTTAATTATTATTTTGATTCCAGGCAAGAGAACTTCAGACTCTTCACAACCTGCGCAAACTATTTGTGCAAGATCTCACCACCCGCGTTAAAAAAGTAAGATACACTCTTTTACACCAAAGCCTGATCTTATTTGCTGTGTTCTTGTGATTTGCTGGAGGCCTTCAGTGCATTTGTCACAAAATGGGATTGTCTTTTTCAATCTCTGTGAGTAATGAGATTAAAACTGTTCTGATGTTTATTAGCTTTTATGTGGTCTTCATTTGTTAACAACAAGTCTTGGTGGTTAAGCGAAATGAAGCAATCCAGTTCACTGCAGTTAGAAAAATTCTCAAAATGGTATTAATGGGTACCAGAAATTATTCACTAGAACTTGCGCTAACTTACACTACACTGGCAAAATTATTGCTTGGCAGAAAATGTGTTTTTAACTGCTAAAGAAGAGTCAGAGCTGCTTAAATAGTAAAAGGCATTGCAACGCTTTTCAGTCTGTTAGAGTAGCTTTGGGGAAGAGGTTTTGTACTTTTTTTTTAAGGTTGAAAATGCATATTACATAAAATCTCTCCCGGGAGTGGAAAAAAGAGGGAAAAGAGGTTTTCCCCACTAAAATATATTATTTTCCTATTCAGGATCCCCCCATAATTGTTCAGGAAGAATAGTTTATTTTTTTTTGTGTAGTGGGGAATGTGGCTTTTAAATGTCAAATAAACAGGTAAAATACATTCTCTTTAATTCGGGGCTCTGGAAGACTTTTCTGACTTTGGGAAGCTTAAATTGGTAAAAGAGCTTCCTCTTGAGTTTCTGTCTGCCTTTGCTGAGTGCTGCAACTCTCTGTGCAGAGCGTTGAACTTGACAGCGACGACGGGGGTGGAAGTGCTGCGCAGAAGCAGAAAATTTCCTTTCTTGAGAACAACCTGGAACAGCTTACAAAGGTTCACAAACAGGTAGGGGCTCTCCCGTCCTTCAAAAAAAAAAACACCTTTTTTTTAATGTTTAAAAGGGTAATTTTTGAAGGTAACATGTGGGTACTGTTTGAGGGAAAAGTTCTCAACTAAAATCCTTGACGTTAGGAGTTGGAATGTAGAGCTGCTCTTCCCACTACCCGTACTTCTTATGAATGTGTTAAATAATTATCTTTTCTGTGAAAATAGACCCTGGCAGTTTTGGCAAGACAAATTGTGGTGTGTTGGTGAAATGCATACAAAACAGAATAAAGTGTTTATTATTACCTTGTCTGCTGACAGCTGGTTCCTAGATGGATGGTGTATCCCTCGTTTTGACTCCTGGCCTAAAGCTGCTTAGAGGCACCCGTGGAGGTGACTTGAGTGGAGTCAAGCAGCAGAGTGTAGAGGTTTTCTGTGCAGCTTAAGGGCTGGTGCCTCCCCGGGACGCGCAGGTTGGCCATTTCTGGGCATGTCCATCCATGTCTCCTCCCTCTTTCACGGAGTTCCTGTTTCCTTTGCAATTCTGCTGTTCAGAGAGACAAGGGCTCTGGAGAGCCTTTCACCCTAGGAGCTTACTGGGCAAATGGGGGGTGGAGGGGATGCATGGCAGGCAAGCGTTTTGGGTATATGTCAAGGAAAGAGCCCTACCCTCTCCTTACTGGAAGTGTGTATCTATCTTTGATGTGTGTATATAGGCAGCCCCTCGTTAAATAAAACTGAATAATTTCTGACAATGAGTATGCTTCCACCCTCTTGTCAGTTGTCAGCATTTCTGAACTGGGTCTCACTGTTCAGGTGTGGAGCACAAAATAATAAAGATGTTTTTAATTTCATTTTTGAGTAGTGCCATAACATTCTCCAGTGCGGTTTTCTGAATCTGTTATTAGTGAGACATGGCATTCTCCGAGATTTGCTTTACTGATTCCTGTGGGAGTGCCAAAAAAGCAAGCAGTGCTGCGCCGTGACAAGTGTCCGCTAAGGTTCGGTATTTTGAGATTCCCAGGGAACAGATGGTTTAAAGACCTAGTTTCTAAATGTGGAAATCAGAACATGTTAGGAGTGGTTTTCCTTTTACTGTTTCGCCTTTTTTTTGCACTCAGTTCACGTATCTGCTGGGTTTCAGATGGATTTTTATAGCTCTCATTAGTGTATATTTACTCAAAATCAACTAGGAATCCATGTCTCCTAAGACACTTAAAGAGAAAAATGATATTGGGCTTGACCTGAATGTGATACCATCCTCTTATTTCCCATCTCAACTATTGGGTAGAACAAGGGTTCAACGCTTGCAGAAAAAGCACATTGTGACAATTTTTTTTTCTTAGCCTTGTTTGTGTTTTCCTTCTGGCACTAAGCCTGGACTAGCAGGTGTAAAGCATTTTGATTGTCAACCACGTGTGAATGTTAGTATGTGGTGCTGCTTTACTGTATTGTTAATGTGGTAGTTAAACGACTTTCTTCCCTTCACTCCAGAAAAGGGAGAACCGCTCTTTGGAACAGCTTTCTGTTGACTTTCTAGTAGGGCTATAATCTGTTCAGTCAAAATGGTACTGGATTTTCTAACTGCACCAGTTTTTTATTGATGAAAAAAGAAATTCTCTTATCTTGGCTATTGTTGCTCTGATAATCCATAGACCCTGCTCAGGTTAGTCAGTTGAGGAAGTGCATGAATTCAGAGTTTCGTATAGTCATCCCATTGATAGCTACAGCCCTTAAGGGATTTCTTAGCGAGGTTTGAGGCGCTGAAGTTTTCAGTTTTCCCATATATTTGAGTAGGGAACAACTGCCATAACCAGTGGAGAAGATTAATTTTTGATGATATGTGTGTTCAAGTACATGCAAAATGCCGGACATTTCTGCGTTCTGAAGAAACGCAGAGTTTCTGCCACAGTTGCTCTTAAAGTCTGGAAAAGTGGACATCCTGGTAGCAGGGTTTGTCCTGGAGCCCTCACCCTCCAGGATCAATCTGAGAACTTTTGTTGGATGGAACAAACTCCCTTGTTCTTTGATCTTTCTGGAAAAATTAAATTAATATCATACCTCAGCTAGACAAATGAACGGCATGATTAAAAATACATATCTCTGGCATAAGCTTTTTACAGTCATTTCTGGAGGAAACTTGTTTCTTTCATTCATAGCGTACAAGATGTGAAGAGGAATGGGTGGCATTTTCTGTCTGTCCTTGTAAGAGGATCTTTCCCGTAGCTTCTCATAGGATATTTTTGAAACTTCTTTCCTTGCAGTTGGTACGTGATAATGCAGATCTTCGTTGTGAGCTTCCTAAGCTGGAAAAACGACTTAGAGCTACGGCAGAGAGAGTTAAGGCCCTGGAGAGCGCACTGAAGGAGGCCAAGGAGAACGCCATGCGAGACCGCAAACGGTACCAGCAGGAGGTAGATCGCATTAAGGAGGCCGTAAGAGCCAAAAACATGGCACGGAGAGCGCACTCCGCTCAAATTGGTAAGGACATGGAGCTAAAGGGCTGCTCACGTACTTCATGGTTGGTCTGTTTGCTCGTGTTTAAACAGAGACAGCTTTGAAAGCAGCGGTCCAGGGCAAACCACAGGGTCTGCTTCTCCTCTGCTGCACAGGAATCTTCAAAGGCTTCACTTTTTAATAGAATCTGCCCCACCTAAAGTTTAAAGCACCTCTGCTATTTAACTCAGTAAATAAATGGCATAATGGGTCTTGTGTGCCCTTCTAGTGACCTGAAAACTTGTCTCTTTAAATTAGTCTCTCACTTTCTTCCTCCTCCCCCACATACTCTCCTTTTATTCTTTCCTTGCCTTTCTGGACCTTGTCCCTTCCTCTCTTTCGCCCTGATTACTCCTCCTTGTGATTTAATTTGGGCTGTGTAGAGTCAAAAATCTTCCTCTGTAATTCAGATGCTTGTTATGTCTTTGTGGTGTAATCCAATCAAATGGTGTTTAAGACGGGGCAATTTTTGACATGATTTGTTGGAATTGCTGAAGTAGAAAAAGAATATTTTGGATGGTGATGCTTACTGGTGTCTTAAAACCTGAGAGAGAATTAGGCAGCACACAATATTTCCTGCTGTGTGCTGCCTCTTGTAGAAAGCCATCAACAGCTTTGTCTCAGCATCTCCTGGAGTGACATAAATAGTCAAACTGGGCATAGAAAGTGCATGACAGACCACCAAGTGGGTCCTAGCTTGTGTTGTGTAGACAGTCCAAAATCTTTGCAGAGATGGGTGGCACGCGCGGGATGGTCAAACAGCTGCCACAAGCAGAAAATGGATGTGTGTGTTGTTGGCCGAGGTAAGGGAATGCTGTGCTCCGCAGAGCTGGATTACGCTGCCAAGCAGGGCTCCCCGTTTGGGAACAATGGGGTTTGTGCTGGAGCAGGAGGTGAGGCAGAGACCTGTGTGTGAAAGCTAAATGTTTTGTTTGGTTTCCTACTTTCACTCCGCAGCCAAGCCCATCCGCCCTGGTCACTACCCAGCGTCTTCTCCAACGGCTGTCCATGCCATCCGAGGGGGAGGGATGTCAAATTCCAGCTACTACCACAACACCAAATAGACGAGAAGTAAGAGCAACGTAACTTACTCATCTGTTCTTTCACTCATCACCCAGTTCTCTTTGTACCTCAGTCTTGCTTTTAGGAGACCCACGGTATTTTTTTTTCCTAGTTTTAGTAGGAGTCCTTGGCTGATAATTGAATTGTGAAAATTAGTAATTTAAGCGAGGATTGCCTAGTTAGAATGCTTTGCAAGCTGCTCATGAGAGTTTTTATATTAATGACTTATCACTTAAAACTTTTTTAATAAACTAAAATGCTCTGATAAATCTGTACTGAAACTCACACATCGAGGTGTGAAATGTATGTAGTTGAAGTGCAGTTCCAGAGGTTCCTTCTGCCAGAATAATTTCTGCTTTCTGCAACGTGAATGTTTCCATGTTGTGATATTTCAGACTGGGACGGGGTAGAGCAGGGTAAGTGGCAGTAGTGCACAGCTCTCCAAATCTGAGTATTACAATTTGGCAAACTTTACTTCTGTTTCTTTTGCTTTGCACTCTTCTTCAGCTCTCTTCAGAAAAAAAATGTAAATGTTTTACTTTAATTGCAAGGGCTTGAGGCTTTGTCCTACGCAAAAATCTCATCCTGGAAAGGTGAGCAGCATATTTCCATGAGACTGCTTCATGCATCCTGCCTTTCCATGTATTTCTTTAAATGCTCATTATTTCTGAGATATTTTACATCTGCCACTATTTTGGATTATAACTTTTACATTACAGGCATACTGAGAATTGGATGGTAGCGAGTGGCTGTGAAAAGCAGCCAGCGAACTGCTAAGTTGTCCCTCCAAGTTTGCCTTTTTTCCCTCCTTGAGGATTAATTCTGTCTTATGACTCTTTTCTGAGAGTATGTGGTTTCCTTTAGGCACTCAGCATTCTTGGGGTTTTTTTTTTCTTTCTTTCTTTCTGAGAATGTTTCATGTCATGCATGCATGCAAACCATCCATCACGTCGCATTCAAGCCGTTATTGTGTTGTGCAGATTGTTTTTGTTCATTGTGTTTTCCACGAGCCCTGTAGCTGCAAGCAACATATTTTTGCTGTGGATGAATTAGGGCAAGTCCTTGCCGAGTGTTTTTGTGCCTTAGTTCGTTCGGAACTGAAATTGGCTTTTCCATCTCGCAGGCAAGAGTAGCCTCTCTCTACTTCACTGCATTCCCACCTCGGTGAAAGAGCGAAGGGAAAAGAGTGTGATACAGAGGCACGTGAAATATTTCCAAACATACATCAACAGCAGCTCTGAGGGGAAAAAAAGCTGCTACCTGCCTAAACTGGACAGGCCTTTAATAGACCATCTGCTGTGAAATTACGTGTCAAACTCACAGACCACACATTAGGTGTAGGCATGCGTCAAGTGAACAACTGTAGATTAATAAAAGTTAATAAAAGTAGATGGGTGTATAACAAGACAGGACTTTGAAAGTCAACAAAAAGCCATCAGAGGGCATAGGATACCTCTCAAATGTTCTAGATGCTGAGGTTTAGATTTGAGGGTGGTAGAGGATGAGCAGACTCAGGCCACGCTTGGGATGTGTTGCAGAGGAACTTGTGGACAAAAGTGGTGCAGAAAAAGAAGATGGAAGGTCTTAGAAGAAATAGGATTTTTGCACAGAATGAGTTTTTGCACACATCTAGAAAGATGTCTTGGGGATGTAGTAAACTAAGCCGAGCAGTCAGAGAAGGTCAGTTCTCACCAGTTGTGGTCCTTTGGTTAAGAAGATAATTGGCAAATTGCAGCAATTTGGCTGACGAAGCATTTTGGGAGTATCAGAGTAATCTGAATTCTGAGCTTGTCGGATGAAAACCCAGGGGCCTAAGAGTGTTAGTAAAGGTACTAGTTGTGCAGGGAAAGTTTTACACAGATTATTTCCATAATATCAGCCATTGCTACGCTCTGTAGAACTACACTGTGCTTTTGAATGGCGCAGTTTAGAATTAGAAGAGAACTTTGTAATATTTACTTAACAGCAGTGAAGTAAAGGTGGGGTTTCTGTATAAATGTGTGCTGTCAAGTAACATACCCCATCTCTGGAATGAAAATTCTATACCAGGATGAGGGGCAATTTATCTTCTGTTCATTCATCACTCACAGTAATGATAATAGACACTTATTGCTGTTAGACCGGTCAGTGATCATGATTTATTAACCCAGCAGCATACCCCTCACTAATAGCCAGTGTTGCTTTTGCCTTTTTTTTACAAAGTTCATTGGTAGAATTGCTTTTGCAGAGCTCAGCAAGCCTATGAGACTGATCAGATGTAGCCCAGTTTGGGCCAGTTTGCCTCGGTGCAACACGCATGATATAAGGAGATGATTTCTACCTCAGAAAGTGTAGCGTTTGATGAACAAGAGTAGCCAATGGGAGAGAAAGAAATGTGGGTGTTAATAAAATGCGGTCCTGAAATCGCAAATAATGCGCCATACCTCAAACCTAGAGGGAAATTTGGGAAGTGACCAGAACGGGAATTCACACCGGTGCAGCTAACAGGAAAATTGCTGCAGTAGAAGTCCTGCTTGGGTTGCAGTGTGTTGTCGTATGTAAAGCTCTCTGTGGGAACACTTTCTATATATAACTAAACATAGTCCAGGTTTCAAAAAAAGTTATAATATTAAAGTTTTTCAAATAATGACAGGAATTTAAAAAGCAAAACCTGTGGTATGTATTTTGCTTTAGATAGGAACAAAAAAACCAAACCAAAACTCAAATTTTTTTGACTCTTCCTCGCGCTGCCCCACAAAGTTTAGGCCAAAAACTGCACAAAGTTATCAAAGTCACTATGCAATCTGGTTTTATATGTTTTTTTCGAAATCATTAAAGAAAACCTATAATAATAATATGTTTTAGAAATTGAAATAAGCATAAAGGCAGTGTCTGAGCAAACTTGAATGTCTCCTGTTAGTAACTGCAGATTGAAGTGAAAAATGGGAAAAATGCATTAAGTGGTAGAAATCTATGTTGAATTGTTTTTCGTGCTTAAAATACGTGGCCAGATCAACGGTAGTAGAAATCAGTCACTTTAAACGGGTGGAACAGACCTGCTCAGACCCCCCAGACCCCATCTGGAGGACGCAGCTCCCGTCCCTCGGGTTGCTCAGGGAGCGGTGAGCCCCGGTGGCGCGGCTCTTCGGCAGCTCAGGATTTCAGAAGGACTTTCTCCAGACGGAGCAGAGATCACCTTCGAGTCTGCTTTAGTCCCACCTCAGAGCTAACCTGGCTGGCACGCAGGAGGGGTGCTGACTTCAGGTTTGCTGACAGCGTTTTCGCCGCGCCTTTCTGGATGGCTGGGCTGCAGCTGGAGGCTGCTCTCCAGATGGGTTGATGATGTGAGTGCTTTCCAATTTCAAACCAGAAGGAAGCTGGTTATCTGCCTGTCCTGCCCTTCCAATATTTGCCTTTCAGGTGTTAATAAGGATGACGATTAGGAGCTAACTACAGTTCCCACTGTTAATTTAGGGTAAATTTTGAAACACTGATGCATTGATATTTATGTATTTCTTTTTATAACTTGGTCTTCAATATGGACAAGTTTTGTTTTAAATAAATATACAAGAAAATGCTTAATTGAGGAAAACACATCAATCTTTGTAAGACTGATTTGGTATTAGCTAATTGAAAAAAGTGCTAGGCACATTCAGTTACTTATGTAGTGGTTTCCATATGGCTAATGAGAAATGTGGAGGGAAAAAAAATTCAAATCCGAGAGTTTTTAAAAGTCTGAATTTCAAATGTTTTTATAATCAACTTTAGATCACCTTTGTACTTGGTAAGGTGCCTTGAACTTTGCTTCTGGATGGAATTCCTATTAAATTAGTGAGAAAGATTGCTCTATAATGTGCATATATGCTATATAAAACCATATAATATATTTTAATAATATATTGCCAGGATATGGTATAAAATATTTTTATTTTATATGTTTCTGTAAACACATATTTTTAATATATACATGTATGTGTGTATATATATATTAGGAAAGCACCTCTCTCTCAGGAGACATATAAAACAGAAGGATTATTTGTAATTTGTATTTTTTCAGCCTTTCATGTTATAAGTTTTCAAACTCAACTGCAGTTACTTTCCTCACTTGTTGTGTAAGACATGCCTGCGTCTTCTCTTCAGCATATCCAACTGCTGACCAGTGGAGAGAAAAATCCTGTTAAAAGAACAGAGAGAGAAAAGGGGAAAAAGTTAGACCTTTCGGTAGTGTTTAAGGGTGTATTTAGGCAAGACATAACGTTACGCTACAGGTGGCAAAGAATGAATTTCATAAAGGGAATTGTTTCATTATGAGCGTGGCAGTTTGTGGGCTGCAAAGACAGATCCTCTCCGAGACGTAGCTGTGAGTTGTTAAACTGTGGTTCACGTGGCTCTGGTTTCCTCGCCGTTCTGGTGGCTCCTTGGTGGCTGTGCCTCAGGTTTCTGTGAAGTGTAGTTATCGGTTGATTTGCCACCTTGCTTATCTGCTTTCTGATCTCAGACATCCACTAATGATCGTTACCTTTCTTGCTCTCTTTTGACAGGTCAGTTCCACTTAGCATGTTAAGGACTCTCATTAAGTCACTAGTTTCTTTTTTCCCCCTCTTCAACCTGATCCACGTCCTCTTCATCCTGCGCTTCCTACAGCCATCTGCAACGCACTGGTCCCAGGTATTTTGAGCTTCGTAGGATCTCCACGTGTCCAGAAGTGTTCGGCTCAACTCTTCTGCAGATACTTGTACAATGTATTTAACACAACCATCTAAGTAACGCTAGGAAGTCTGCCACTCAGAACCTCTCACCGACTGCGTTTGACCCCTTGGCGCTGGTTAGGTTGGGGCTTCTACACTCAGATTGATGCTTTCTCCAAGTCCTCTGTTGCATCAGTAAATCCTGACTTCTGGCATCAAAGAATTAATTATTCAATGACCAAGTGCCATCAAAGGCAGGTGATTGTGCTCTGTCATGACTGATTTACTGTATAATATACATATTATTTTATATTTTTAGGGGATGAAAATGTGCTGCTATATGGTTTAATTTTACTGCTTACATTTTCAGAAGTAAATTTCCCCAAAGAACCATTTGTAATATCCTGACAAAAATCTTTGGACTGTATAAAATAACCTTTATTGCAGTACCTGGTAAAGATCAAACGGGATGCAGAGAAATCTGTTAGTAGAGATCTAGGTTTTGAAGTTTGGTAGTTCCATGAATATATGTGTGACCTATCTTAAAACTAAGATCTGATCTGCGTGTAGTTCTCCCGACGGTGGTGGGTTTTCCTGGAGTGTGATGGCTAGCCACGTGTTAGTAAGCGTTGTTCTCTATGAAATTTTGAAGGCTTTCAGAATGCTGCGGAGATCTTGTCTTGGAAAAGCCGACAAGCATCCCCCCCCTTTCCCCTTCCCACAAGCCTTTGGCAAGCCCCGATCTATTCGCACCGGAATTCAGGTACGGAGTGAACAGTCCCCTACCGGAACAGCCGTTACCTTAAAGAAACAAAAAAGAAAAAAAAAAGACATCTCCCAAAGCTAGCCCCTGTATTAAAAAAAAATTATACAGAGAGAGTCCAGAAAGAGGTGAGAGTTGTGTACTCGAGCTGCCCTTTGCTGACCAAACTTGGGAATAGGTCTGTTAGGAGGTGAAGAGCATATTCCAAGGGGAAAAGAAGGTCTTTCTAAGTTACGATACGCAAGTCGTCCCCCGGCTGGTACACCTGTGCACACGGAGCTAAGGATGAGACCGCTTGCCTTTCTTGGATCTCTTTTGTGCCAGACAAAATTTCCATCTTCTCAGCAAGGGGGCACTGGAATCGTTCTGGGAAGGTTCCGCTGGCAGGCAGAACCTGCTGCTCCTCCTCCCTGCCTACCGCTTCTGTGCCACACACATCTCCTCCTCCTTCAGACGTGCGCAGTGTGCAGCCTTACGTCTTAACGAAGCGTGGATTCTAGGAAGGTTGCGGCCGAGCGTAGCCCTGGCGTCTTGTTTTGCAGACATTTGCTCTTATTTCATTTGAGATTGATTTTTTTTTTTTTTTTTTAAATTTCCGAATGTGTTTGTTAGTAGACATAGAACTATTTAGTTGATGTAGAGCGTTTTGAAAGATTGTGAATTGACTTTAGGTATTTTTTTCTACTGAGATTATTTAGGTTGTTGCACAGTAAGTTGGACTTAATTTAACTGTTTTTTTTTTTAATGTTGCACTATTTTGGGGAGCATTTTGCTAAAAATATTTAATGAAGTTGCAAATCTGCATGTATTTAATTTATTTTGTATTTTTCAAAGTTTTATATTTTCTTTCTTTATGTGCATGTGCACTGCCAGAAAAATGAACTGTGAACTTGCCATATGCAATCTTTAATAAAAATTCCTAATTCAGAACTCCGCTGTGCTATCGTATCAGCTGTTCAGAGCTGATGTTTCTACTATGAACTAACAATCCTCTTGTTGGAAAAGATACAAAACTTAATTGCTGTCAAAGTTTTTGTATTGTAGTGAAACTTTTGTTCTGTCTCTCCAATTCAAAGTTCGGTACGGAAGTATACTGCAGATGCAGCATTAGCTTAAAAAAGAAAATGTATTAAGTTCCTCACAGCATCACCATTCGTTACGTACGGCAGTTTGGACAGCTTTCTTCAGCTTGAGTAATAAGTTAGCTTTGACATCTCTTAATTGTGCTGGTGCTGATCAGCCAGTCAGTTCACCTAGCTAAAACAATCTGAGTTTCTCCAAGTTAACTTTTACATCAAGGCTGTAGGAGGATCTCTATAACTGAAATGCTGGAAAGATGCCTTTGGCTACAGTCCTCAAAAAGAAATACAGAAGGTATTTATTCGGTTGGAAGTGATTAATTCTGTCAATTGAACTTACTCTGCTTGTATACAGATTCTTGGTTTGTAAGCCTATTTTAATTAGGCAACTTAAGTTTGTATTGCGGATTGTATATTCAACTTTTGTACCATTTTTAAGTCTTACACATTTTATATATAGCAATGAAAACCACACATCTGCTCCGCAGAGATCAAAACCGGTCTCCTGCTAGTTCCACTACTCCATGCTATCTTACTTTCTTTGCTCTTTCAATGTTGTGTTGTATTTATTCTAGGCTAATTTGAAAGTGGTGATTTGTATAGCGCAAATTAAATTTCTCATCTCAAATGTCATCCATGGGACAAATTTTGGTGGAAATACCGTTCACAAATGGAAAATTTGTACTTCAGATGGAAATAAAGTGCATATTGTTCTTTTTGCTAGAAACTTAAAAGTATTTCCTGCTCACCTGAGCTTCTCTTAATGCTATTTTCAGATACCTGGTGTTTGTCCTTGAGTTCACGTTTCATTGACTTGTTTTCTGGAAGGCAAGGAAAGTTTTAAACTTGGAAAGATCTTGGCTGATGCATTTTTAAGTTTGTATTTAACTCAACAAGGGTGAGAATGGATTATTCTGAATATATACAAAACTATACAAAAAAACCTTTACTACAATAATTTCTGCCTACAGAACCTTATGAGTAACTTAAATTTTGTTTTATAAAGCCTAATGGACTAAGATGCACATTTGCCTGAAATTTTGATGAATAAGGCTTGGAAATTTACAAATTGAAGAATTTCCAGCTGAACGTTGTTTCATTTGAATAAACTGGTATTTAAACCAAGTGGCCATGCAGGTCCAAAAGGAAAAGGCCTAATCAACTTCCCCTTACTGGAGGAAAAAGACCCTGTGTGAAGATGAATGAAGTGCATCTCAAATCGTAAATGGAAGGAATCCAGAAATAAAACTGGCAGGATAATCTTAATCTACCCTTGCTTTGATTTTCGTCTCCACTGTGCCTGTACGAACTGCGAAGTGCACCGGACAACATCCGCCATGCAGGATGGAACACCGCTCCACCGGTTCCTCTCTCGCTCTCACGACCTTGTCCATTGAAACACTTTTTGTGTGGGAGAACCCCGGGGGTTGAGGCATTCTATAGAATTATACATGTCTAGTTTGTAAAGTGTGTAACGTGTACTGCAGATGTGTATTCTCTGGGCTCTATGTATCTTTACAGTAGTGTTCAATTTAGGAAAAAAAATAAATTGTGGACACGTTTTGCTGGTAACAAGGGGAAATTTTTTTGCCATTGCATCAAACGATGCTGAAATGTATTAAACTCTTGATAGCAGATCTGAACCCTCCTTCCCCCATCCCGTGGAGATAAGTCTTTTATCTTCGGTCTAAAATTCTATCAGAGATGGATGGATACACTGGCAGACTGCATGATGTATCATTCGAAAACCGTTACAGTGGAAAATAAAACTGAACTAAACTTTGCGGTGTGCATGTTGTGTGACGCGTTATGGACAGCAGCTCCGCCCGTGCCCGTGGTGCGGAGAGTGACCCATTCAACGGAACCGCACTTGGGAGTGTGCTGGAGTCCAGATCTGAGGCCGCTGCATTTTAGCTTTTCCTTGAAATGTGTAGAAAGTAATTAGAAGGCTTGGATGACTCACTGGGAAACGAACACAGGATTATTTTTAATTTTTTGATAAATAGTAGCATCTTTTCTACTACCTCTCCATGGAAACCTTCCAACTCTTTTTTCAGTAGCCTGGAGGATGACAGGGAGACTTGTCCACTTACCCTCCGCATGCGTTTCCATTTTCCTAGGAATGTCACACTCACTTTGTGTACAGTGTAGTGGAGTAAGAGGTCCTGCATCCTTGCCGCCCCCCTTCACTCATACTCAGGAGCTTTATAAACGGCTTATTTTCAGTTATTACTCTGAGCATTTCTCAGTTATATCATTACTTTTCTACTCAGGAATGCAAATTTCCGGCACTCCAGAATTTCTGTCGAAATGGATTGCTCTATTTTTGCTGCTGAGTAGCTTTCTGATGAGGATTAGGCGGTTTTCCCTCGTTACGTACGCTCATGCTGCCTTTGCTCAGGGCCTGCTAGGGGACCAACGGACGGGTGGCCGGCGGTGACTGGTGCTCAGCGTGGCCAGTGCGGGTTGCTGAGAGCTTCTTCACGCTTCCTGAGAAGCTGGTGCCCACGGGACGAAGAGCTCTGGCTCCATCGGGGAGGAAAAGGCTTTCCAAATTCCGTGTTTTATGGGAGGGAGAAGGCAAACTTCTCCGTGAGCCACCAAGGTGCAGCCTTTGAGATCTCTAGAGCTTGTGCCTGGAGGATGAAGTCAATTACAGGGCAGACTTTGCAAGTGTAGCCCTACAAGTTCACTTCTGGAATGTGGGATTGCATCAGTTAATTAACTCTATCAAAACAACACAAATCAGCGCAGCCATTACCGAGATTCAGCGTACGCGGTGAAAAAGAAAGGACGGGGCTTTGCACCCCTGGGAAAGTCGCTGCAAATCCGTGGCTGCCGATGAAACCCGAGCGCCGTGAGGCCGGTTCCTCGCCTCTGAACGCTCCCGCTCGCGGCCCTGTCACCCCCCCGGCTCCACCGCCGGACCCGCCCGGGCTG
>WHYT01014047.1:147741-182466 GCA_009806455.1 Tetrax tetrax
CCGCCTCACGCCGAGCCTGGGGTCCGCCGGTACAGAGGGTGAGTTGCCCCCCGCCACAGCCCCTTCCCGGGGCAGCGGGAGTCCTCCCCTGAGGGGCGAGGAGGGGAAGGGGCCCCTGGAGCGGTGCCGCCGCCGCCATCGCCTCCCCTCGGGGGTGAGAGGCGGGAAAAGGGCGGGCGGTGGTCGGTGGTCGGTGCCGGGCGGGCTCCGGGCTGAGCCCACCGGGTGCTGAGCCCCCCCCCCCCCACACCGCGGCCCCTCCGTGAGCTGGGAGGGGGAGATTGGGTGTAAATCTCCCGGTTTCGGGAAAACCGAGCGGTGACAGCGGCGGCGAGGAGCCCGAGGGCTGTGAGAAGCTGTGGGTGTTCAGCGTCAGGTGCTGCAGATCCAAGATACAGACCGGGTTTTATAGGTGAGCTGTAAAAGCGCGGTTGTTACAACATGGCTCTTGATGATTATATAGCTGTAAAAAAACCCCAACATTTTCCACAGGTATGTCAGCAAACTTTTCGCTCTTTTTTTAAAAGTAAGTGCGTTAGGCTTCGCTGTAGAAAACAACAAAACCGCTAAAATGCATACACGAGGAAGCAAACACACGTGAACAAATCATACGAGTAAGTAAAAAACACCAAAAACACGCGCCACCCGCCGCGAAGGCGCGCAGGCAGGTGCTGGGCTCGCGCTGGCGGCGTCGCCCTTCTCGCTGCGCGTCCCCCCTGCGAGCGGCCGCGGGCTGCTCCTGCCTCTCTCCTCTCCGCGAAGGCGTGTTGGCGCGTGGAGAGCCCCCGGCCTCCTGGGAACGACAACCGGCTGCGCTGGTGTGGGGACCGGGGGGCGCCGAGGGCTCGGGTCTGCGCGAGGCCGGTGGGCGCGGGGGTAATGCGGTGAACGAAAACGGTCCCAGGGCCGGCCGAGCGTGCGTGGTTCACGCGGATGGAGCCGGTTGGCAAGACTCGGACGGTTGGTTCCTAAGGGTGATCTCGGGGAAAATGGGTTGGTGTGATTTCCCGTCTGTCGGAGGGGAACGCGGGCAGAGCCGATGCAGAGATTGGAGCAGCTGCAGAGAGCCCTGCGCTGCAGCCTCCTTCATAAGGAGGCATTTCTGCCTCTCCTCAGATGGGTTTTTAAGAAAAGGGCAAATTTAGAGGTTTACGATGACAAAGAATGAAGTCCTGCCTTGCGTGTGAGAACACATACACCAGCTCGGAGAAGGAGAAGCCGAAAGAGCACGGCCTCATCTCGGTGCGTCCGTCTCACGGAGCGTGGCCGGGCCGTGCACTGGCAGGACAGTCCTGCAGGTGAATTCCAGAGGTAATTGTAGATGGGTGCTTTACAGCGCGGATGAAGGGAGTTGTCCTGTTTGTTACAGCGGGCACGGCGTGGTGATTCATCAATCTTTGCACGGTAATAACATTTGCTCTTCTAGTCAATCCACAATTAACTTACCTACCAGCGTTGCTGATGAGAGCCTTTCCCTCTTCTCGTCACGCGTTACTTGCTGTAAGTCAATTAGCGTTTCCCAGCGTGGTAACTCCAGCACTCTGTTCGCATCCTCTCAGTGCCATCCCTTCCAGAGCAGATAATCGTAGGGCCTTTTGCCTGGTTTTGTCTCCAACGCTTGGCATCTGGCATTCTGGCTGTGCCCTGTTAACCGTCAGGAGTCCGGTAAATCCTGTCATTGGCTTATGTAGGATGGATCCCGTGTGTTGATCCTCGAAACACTTCTGATGAATTCCGTCCTCTGGCTGGCATAGGATGCTGGATGCTTTATCTGGCAGGAGGAAAAGAGGGAGAGCGTAGCCAAGGTGAGGGTAGAGGCGGTCTCGTCGTCGAGGAGGCACGCAGTGGCAAGGGCAAGGTGCTGCGGGGGAAAGAAGCTGTGTTACGAGAACGGGCGCCTTCTCCTGCACCCTTGGGAACTCTGTAGAAGAGACACCTGTGCCTTGCTGACTCGTAGGTGGATTCACGCCACGCAGTCGGTCTATGCTGATCTCTTCCTGCCTTGTTTTCCATTTGCCCAAGCTTCAGCTGTGGGAGAAGTGGGAATGTTTCCTTCTACGCTATTTATACAAGTTGTGTCCGTTATGTAGGACAGCCCTGTCTGAAATCAAGAGTTGCAAACTTGGGTTACCAAACATCTGAATCACAATGAGGGTGGTGGAGCACTGTGCCAGGTTGCCCAGAGAGGTGGTGGATGCCCCATCCCTGGAAACATCCCAGGCCAGGTTGGCCGGGGCTGTGAGCAACCTGATCTGGTTGGAGATGTCCCTGCTCCCCAGTGCGGGCAGCAGGTGAGGAACTCGGCAGCAGAGGTGAGAGAAAGAAAATGACCTTGCGTATTAAGGGTGCTCCGTGCCTCTCAGGGAGAGCACCGTGGTCAAGGGTGAAGAATTTTGCAGGGCTCTCTGTCATTTCTCAGTCCAAATGGGCCTCAAGCTTCATCAAAAAACCCCACCTCCCCTCTACCTTACTGATTTGATGAGTCCTTTAGAACAAAATTCCTCCATCCTAAACCAAATTTTGCTGCTTAAGTTCTGATACTTTAGAAAACTCCCTTTTTTTTTTTTTGAGTCTAAATTCCTCAGTATTTGCTTTGCTTTCTTCATATCCAGTAGCTGGATTTTGTAGATTCAAAGGAAAGGAATGCTTCGGTTATTTGTGTGCGTGACTCAAAGGGTTTTGGGAAGGGGTGCACCTCTAACCGTTCAGAAGTGGTGAAAAGGTGCGTACGGTAGTGCCACGCCAATAAACTTCAGAGGGAATTTCAGACTGTGGCTTACCTTAAGGACTGGGTTTATTGTGTGAGGCATGTGTTGTTGGCAGTTATTTTTCCGTTAATTGCTGTGAGAATCTTTCAGGCTCAGTCAGAGGCTTCGTCCCCGAGACTTTGCGTGTGCTTTCAGCGGGCATCTGCGTCCTGGGCTGGTTCTCCCGAAATGAAGGCTCGGCGTAACCCTTTGCGTTTGTTGTTCTTCTCGCTCAGAAGCCAGAGCGCAAGGCACGAGCTCCGATCTGTTTTCACGTGGAAACGGCACCGCTCCAGCTGTGCCAAGAAAACCGGATTGGGATTTCTCGCCTGAAGCCTGGGACTTTTTTGATGTTCCCGGTTTGAACCGCAGGCTTTGGCGAGGAACCAAATTGGGGTGAGATGGCGTTCGTTTGGTGGGTTTGGTCTAGGTTTCGCTTTGATATTTAAACAAATGTAAACTGTTGTGTGAAACCTGCTTGAAATAAACTTCCAAACCCCGTTGTTAATATCACTTTACAGATCTGGAAATGGGGCAGTAGCGGGTTAGAGGCTTTTTGGTAAAAGATCTAGGCTCGCTGAGTGGTCCTAGGCAGGTCACTTATCTTCTTTCTACCTGTTTCTTGTCTCCTTAGCAGGAATAATGATGACTTTTCTATTTCCATGAATTGCTGTGAAAATTGATCTGTTTGTAAAGAATTCTCGGTGCAAACAACCCTTAAGGGTGCCAGTTTCACCCCAAGAAATTCAAGCACGTTGAGCTTCCCCGTGTTTCAGTCTGACGACGTGCTGCAGAACATATGGAATGTGGAGTTATCTCCTATTGAAGATGGTGATGGGTGGTGAGAAAGTTCCTCTAAACCCATGTAGCATGTCTAGAAAAAGTTATTTTCAGTGTTGGGTAGTCCAGCTTTAAACTAAATTTTTTTACACTCAGGGTGGTGGAGCAGTGGCCCAGGTTGCCCAGAGAGGTGGTGGATGCCCCAAAACATTCCAGGCCAGGTTGGCCGGGGCTCTGAGCAACCTGATCTGGTTGGAGATGTCCCTGCTCCTGGCAGGGGGGTTGGACTGGGTGGGCTTTGAAGGTCCCTTCCAACTTAAACCCTTCTGTGATTCTAAATTATCAGAGCATTTTAAAAATTCTGTAATGACTTACAGATCAATCAGATCGCCATCTTTGAGATGACCATCTGAGTTGGGGAAAGGAGGAAGCCAGAGGAAGGCCCACTCTGTCCTGCAGAACATGTCTGCTGGCTGGCTTCCTAGAAAGAAGGCTTTATTCTTCGTTTTTTAATACAGGAGTACATGTTGAGAAGCAAAATGGGAGGAGATGCTTGCAATAAGCAGGTGAAAAATCAGGTGTATGAATAGATTGAACTTACTGCTAATTCAAAATTTTGAAGTACAGTTGTTTTCACACTCCTCATTTGTTGTGCTCGTAAATGAGCGTGGCTGTGAGAACCATTTTCTTTCCTAGGTCGGTCAAAGCGGACTTGTTGTGTCTCTGTAAAGAAATGTGTCCACCTGCCCTGTAGCCTAAGGAGATTACACTGCTATTTCCCAATGGTAGAGACGTTAAGACTGAAATTCTTAGGCCTATCTTGGGTTATATAGATTGAAAACTATCACCAGTTTTGGGAGCGATACTTGATATATTTGCCCTAGGTGTAAATACAAGGTGTTTTATTTTCTGTCTGTTATTTAAATGGAAATTTAACAAACAAAAATACCTCCATAAAATGCTCACTGTAATAATAATAATCCCTTCCAAAATTGCTCCATGAAATCTCGCGCTGCGCTCGTAGATTCTCTCCTCTTTGTATCTGAAGTCCAACGTAGTGTTCGAGCTCTGGACCGCGGAGCGCGTTTCAGAGTTTGGAAGAGCAGGTTGCCGTACCAGACCGGCTCATCATCTTAGATCTGCAAAGCTGCCTGTGGCGGTGATGAATAACCAGCGCTTCGGGGAGGACTAATATCCCCTATTACGCACCTACCCAACGGGGCGATGTCAAAAGCAGAAAGATGGGCGTAAGATTATCCTCCTGACCCCCGCAGATCATGCCCTGAAGTGTGGTGATTACCCTTCTCGGAGTCTAAACACGCAGAAGTGCAGATGGTAGTAGTTAGAGTCATCTAATCCTTTTTTTTTTTTTTTTTTTTTTTTCGAAAAATGCTGCCCCGGCTTTGTCTTGATGTGAATAAACCTGTTGTGGCAAATTGGGCTAATTCAGAGCTCAACTTAATGCGCAGGAACGGAGCTCAGGGCTTGCGAAACGGAGAGAAACGCGGGCACGCGTGCCTTGTGCCGCCGCCGTGGTAAGCATCGTGGGTATCCTCCCAGCGCTTAGAACCTGGTTTACCGGGGCTGTTTCTGCCTTAGACTTAAGCTTAGTTTAAGGCCAGATAGGAACGGGTTTGAGCTGTTGTGAGCTTCAAGCGTTGATGTTCGTGGCGTCCGGCGGGTGTTCGGGTCCCGGCACTGTTCTCCACACAGGGTCATCGTTTTTCCCTTGCGTTCCGCTGTCTCCGTCTGTTGTGCCTGGCTCAGGAGGTGTAACGTCTCCCTCAGACTCAGGTAGCGTAACGCCTCCCTC
This sequence comes from Tetrax tetrax, assembly GCA_009806455.1. Lineage (NCBI taxonomy): Eukaryota > Metazoa > Chordata > Aves > Otidiformes > Otididae > Tetrax > Tetrax tetrax. The sequence goes on from WHYT01014047.1 coordinate 153,082, forward strand.
GGACTCACCGTTAGGGTTGTTTCTGTCGTTTCCAGCTCTTTGTGGTGCAGGACAATCCTCTGACTGGCCTTCCATCCACAAGCGGCAAGACAAGTCAAATGCTTGATCTCAGCCGTCCAGGGCAGTGTGGCTGCTCCAGAATTTGAGTCTGCTCTAAGGACAGGTCTGGTATCCATCTTTAAAACTAAGCCTACACTTTTTTAAGTGTAAAAAAGCCTAAACTTTTTTTTTAAAAAATAAGATTACAGTGGTTTTCCCCTCTTTGGGACTGAGAGGCTCAGAGAACAGTCTGGTTTCCAGACACTTGCACACTGGAATTATAGAGTAAATGGTGAGTTTTATTTTACCTAGTTTGTGGAATCAAATTAGAGAGTGCTTATATAAACATAGAAAAGTTATTTTCAAGTTTAGAAAAAAAACCAACAACCAACCAACAGCACAGTTTCTCCAGAAGTGAAGAAAGCAGTTTTTCTGAGCAAGGCAGAGGCGAGAGGTGCTGGCACGGATTTCGGTTATTAAATACCGTGTGGCTGTATGGGCTGGGGAATCTCCAGTGCAGAGCTGATTCTAGATGCTAATTTTGGCTTTGGGCTGCATTCTGTTCCTCTTAATTATCTGATTTTTTTTTTTTTAAGGTTTTTACAACACCGCCTGATAGCAATCTGGTCGGATGAAATTCAAAATTCACAGCACAGAAGGGAAAGGTTATTGCAGGTTGTGGTTTCAGGGAAGAGCCTGCTTGTGGTTTTTGTTGGTGGTGGTCTGATGTCAGGCAGTCCTTTCTGCCTCGGGAACTTCTACCAAGGATGCTCGACGCTCTCCCCAGCTTCATGCCTCTGTCTCCTGTGCCTGCCTCTCATTTATTGAAAATTTACTCCTGTTCTCTGTTCTGACAGGCAATAACCCATATTTAGGCAGGTTTGAATAGTGTCACTTACTGGGCAGCTGCGTTCTGGTAATATCATTTCTTTAATTAATGACTGTTGGATTTAATCTAGTCCAAGGGGTTTGTTAAATTTTTATTTTTGTTTTTTAATAAGGAATTTTCTCTGATCAGATGCCACAAAATTGATGCTTTAATAATTACACATCATATCAAATTATTTTGGTTTAAAACAAAATCTGAGGGATTTATTGCTTTGATGTGTGTGTATTATTACCAAACACAAATCAAGCTAAGCATCATGTGATGCATTGAGGCACGGATTGTGCTTTTACAGGAGTTATTGTTAAACAGTAGAGCGGGATTTGAAAATACTCATTCATGAGATCCAAAATGAAAAGGATGATAAGGCGTTAGGCTTTAAGAGAGTATCGCTGTTAGGTTCAGGAGGACAGGCTCACCTCTGTCTTCGTAACAGCATCCCTGTGGCAGTGGGACGTGTGGGACAGGGGGTGTGGACGCGTACCTACCGCTGTTTTGTGGTGCCCACCCGCCTCCGCTCTGGTGATCCGATGCGGCTCTTTTGCAAGCTGGTTTGTTGTAACGATCCCAGTTCAAAATAATCCTATCCAGAAACAAAATGCCCATCTTTCCGTTCCCCGCCGTGTAACGCATCTCACATTTGAGGAGATTACCAGATTTAATGACGCGACGGCCAAAAAGAGTTTACCCTGACACAGATTATGTCCAGTGTGAAAGAACTTGAAGTGTTTAAAATATTAAACACTGTGGAAGAGCTGCAGATCTACAGCTAGTGTGCACAGGCTTGAAAATACCCCTTCTTCCATGAAGCAATAAAATGAAGTTAATAATTACAATATAATTAGACAAGAAGAAGAATGTGTCAAGTGAGGTGGGATCTCTGCTTCACCGGTTACAGGAAATGAGGGATGCGGTGTGCAGAACGGATCCGCACCTCTTCTGGCAGAATCCTGCGTGGGGCTGAGTTTGAACTCTACGCTGTCATACAGGTACTGTAAGATACCTACAAGTATAATTTTTTGTTTGAACCAGCCTGCTAATTTAACTAAAATCTGCACAGCTTTTCTTTTTCTTTTAGAGGCAGAGATTAGGGGCTACGATCGCCCACCTCGCGTGCCTCCTGGCACCGTGAATTCTGAGCTGAGTCGAGTTGGAGCTCAGGGCATCTGGTGTTCAGGCTCACAACGGTTCTCTGTTTTTCCTCCCTCCATACTGCGAATAACTGGCTTTTTGGAAGTGTTGGGGATTGGGACTTTCAACCAATAACACTTCCTGAGGCTGCTATACTGTCTTAATCTCTGGATGTGTAGTCTTGAACTGGAAACATCTGGAGTTTAAAATCTGAGTTTCAGTAGGAGATACCTGCTCAGGGTCACCAGGGAATTCACCTTCTGTGCTATGCTTGTAGCTCCTAGGTGCCACAGGACAGGAGTGTCAATGGTCATGGAGCTCGTTGGGCTGGGATTGGCAAAGGGGGTGTAACTGGGCATCCGTCAAGAAGGAAAAATTACACATCGGTCCACATTGCAGGCTGCTGCGGTTTGAATTTATCATTGCGTTAGCTTGTGAGAGTCTGTGCTTCTCCAAGTAATAGAATCATAGAATGGTTTGAGTTGGAAGGGACCTTCAAAGGTCATCTGGTCCACCCCCCCTGCAAGGAGCAGGGACATCTCCAACCAGATCAGGTTGCTCAGAGCCCCGGCCAACCTGGCCTTGAATGTTTCCAGGGATGGGGCATCCACCACCTCTCTGGGCAACCTGGGACAGTGCTCCACCGCCCTCAGTGTAAAATACTTCCTTATATTCAGTCTGAATCTCCTTCCCTTTATTTTGAAACCATCACCCCTTGTCCTGTCACCCCAGGCCCTGCTGAAGAGTCTCTCCCCACCTTCCCTGCAGCCCCCTTTGGGCACTGGGAGCCGCTCTCAGCTCTCCCCGGAGCCTCCTCTTCTCCAGGCTGAACAGCCCCAGCTCTCCCAGCCTGGCCTCACGGCAGAGCTGCTCCAGCCCCCTGATGATCATAATTTTCATTAGACTTGCACATCTTGCACTGTGAAACAGTGTGAACGCTGAAGAGAGACGATCGTTGTGGTGGTGGTGGTTGTTCATGTGTTTTTGTTGCCAGGCTGTGTGTGTTTCACCACCACGCGTCCTTCCTCAGTGATGCTTGCCAACTGTAATCCTTCCTGGCTGTGACTGTAGGCTTGGTGGCTTTGTATAAACACTCCTGATGGGTAAGATTTATACATTCCACCAGGATTCAGAACCTCAGTTCGCTCAGAGCAGCTCCTCAGCTATTGTGAACGTCCGGAGAGAATGCTGAAGCAGACTTTACTCCCTTTCCTGACCAACATTGACTTTAGCAACGCCCTAGTGATTTGACAAATAGATCGCTGTCTGATGGGAAGGAATTGTTTGCTGTAGTTCAAAGCCAGATTTCAGAGGTATGGAAAAATATTTCACTAAGAATCAACAGGAGAGGAAGAAAAGGCCTTTGCTGACATACTTTATTGCCACAGGATTTATTTTTTCCCCGTTTGAACTTTGTGAGCCCACCACCTAGTCAGGTAAGCTTTAAAAAAGGACAGTTGTGGATTTTTGATGGAGAGATATTTCTGACCTCTTGTTATTTATGCCAAAAGATGCGAAGTGTAACAGAAGTCACATCGAATACTTTAATATATTGCATTTTCCTCTGATCATGTTACCCTAGGTCCCTACCGTAGGTCTGTAAATCCAGACCGTATGGCTACTCGCGTTCGGCAGGCCAGGCTTTGTGCCAGAGCCTTGCACCACTCTACGTGGCTTTTCCAGCCTTACCCACTTTGGGCTCGACTTGCCGTTGGTGTGACCCACCTGGGAGAAGGAAAGCAGATGGAAGTGACCAACCTTCTCACTCCCGGTGAGACAGCATGACTGACCTACAGCATTTCATCTCTTAATTTTCAGAGAGGGACTGGCTTTTGGGGCCACTTCACTTCTCTTTGCATTTTCAGGAAAGCAATTTATCAAAGTGACTGGTGCTTTCTGCAGCGTCAGACACACAGTAACAGTTGATAACCTGAACTTCTTGCATGTTTTGTATTCTAACAGCTCGTGGATTTTCAAACTTTTAGCTTCTACCCCTTCCCTGCAAAACAAGACGTTGAAAGCCTTTAGTACTTGCAGCTGTAGGGTGGAACACTGCCTCCCAAAAAGCTGGATGACAAAACTACCCTTGGCTTGAAAGAGGCTGCGTTTTCACTTCTTTTAAAAATCGCACAGAGCAAACAGCAACCCTTCTGATGCCTTAATTCAGTAGAAAATGCTTGAGGAGCTAGAGTATGGGTCAGGTTTTTAAACAGATGTCCGCTGTTGAAGCCGGGTATTCTGCAAAATCAATACAGAAGTATAAGGAGAGTAGGTACAGGGAATGAAAAAGTGACACTTGTAATTGTTGTAAGGGTTGAAAAAAATGTCCTGTGGTGTCCCAACACCAGAAAATGTCATTGGACACATGAATTTATTTATGAACGTTCTTTGTATCCCGCTGTCATGCTAGAGTAGGTACAATTAGAGACAGGTCCTGGGATTTTGAAGGCGGAGTGAATGCATTGTGTGCAATCTTGATCGTCAGAGAGATGCACGTAGGATAATTTTAGGCGCTGCAGAAAGAGAGGAAAGTATTTCCTTTCCCTTCGTTGCTGTGGGGAGCCTTGCATTATTTCTGGGGACAGCCCTGACTTGAGCGTTCAGAGCAAAAATGGGTTTAGGGTTGACCTCAAGGCCCGGAGGTCTTGGGAAGGATGCGCTCTGGGTTCACTTTTGGGAAATAATAAGATGGCTGTTATAAACTGGGCACTTAGTGCCTGTACTTCAACCGACGGACGGCCCCGAGAACGCGGTGGCTCCTCTGGCCGGTGGCTGGTGGCCAGAGGAGATGACAAAGACTTGTTCAAAGTTAAGAATCCAGGATATTGGAGGCTTTCTCTGGATGTGTACTCAAGAAGATAAGTTGTGCTGATGGACTTGTGCTGACATAGTATTTCCAAATTGCTTTTTTCTAATGTTATTAATTGTGTTAATATCCTCCCTGAGTATGTTTACTTGTGGAATTCTGTGTACGCTTGAAGACTTTTGATGTTTTAAAGCATAGATTAGTTAATCCTCTAGTTAATTTTAGGGTTTGGGGGTTTTAAAAACATATTTCCTTCTTCTTTAATATTGCCAAGAATGCAGCATTGCTTCTGTGATGATGAGAAAGTCCAATTTGTACCACTCTTCTCACAGAGGGGTTCATTTATTCCATGTGGTTATAAACCATTTTTTTTTCCTCTGGTAGTACCCAGACAGGTGGAAGGTATAAGTTTATTCAAGATATACTTCTCGACGTGGCTTTCTGAGTTGTCGGTGTTGTTTGACCACCATAGTGAGGTATTTGTGTGGTAAACTGTTTTAAGAAGAATGTGCAATTGCCAAAGAAATCTTTGCTTGTATATTTTAGCCCCCACAGTACAGGGAATGGAGATCTGCTCTGAATTGTCAGGATGTGCTCTGAACCAGTTAAATCCATATTTACCACCTTGCCTGTGGTTAACCACCGCTAGATAACATCGTGGGCTGTCTTATCGTGAGCGCTAACATCTAACGGAGTGATGATACAATTCACATTTAAATTACATTTCTCTCTGCTTTATTTTTTTTTCTATTGTCTTTGGCTTTGAGAGGAGCTCTCTGCGCTGTGAGGAGTCTTACCAGTTTATCAAGTGACTCTTTCTCAAAATAACCTGCTGTAGCTGGACAGGTAATGGTTTGCCTTCCGTAGTGCTGCACCGCACCGTTTTCCTGCAGTGCTTCCACAGAAAAGGCCGTCTCTGGACTTTATGCAAGATATGAAACCTGAAACTTCCCAGTAAATGCACTTTTAAGTCAGCGTCGCTAAAAGCAGCCACAGTGCATCCCTTTAACTGTTGTTCCTGCCTCTCATGGAAAAGCGAAGAGAGTTTATTTCAGGTACTGTCTTAATCTGCTGCTTGTCCCAGCAATTAGCGTAAGTTGTCTTCAGTTTTCACTAAAGTTGATCAGGAAAAGGTAATATTTGAGCTTGAGCATTTGGGGCATACCACCATGGTCGTCCTATTTTAGTACAAGTTATTTTACCAGAAGAATCACAGTGTGTATGTGTGTGTCTGCCTAGATATTAAAAAATGGTATAACATTTATATAGAAATATAGAGTGAAATTGGTTAAAAAGGCCATTATAAGCATTCAGTCAAATTAGCTGGGCAGATGAGTGGGTTGTCCTCCAGCCTGCTGCAGAACTGTTCTGCAGAAAAAAAAAAAAAAAACAAAATAATAATCTTTGCAGCTATGTTTCTAGGAAATCTTTTGTGGAGTATAGTCCTTATGTATTTCCATTTGAAACTGAGCATTTAAATAAAGGATTTTGTTATTCCCCCAAACAATGGCAGGGATAGGAATCGTGTGATTTGTGGCAAGTCTCTTGTTTTCATCTACTTGGTTACAGCTTTTTAAATCTCTTCTTCTTGTTCCTTGCCATGCCAGGTACTGCGATTCGGTCTGTGCATCACATTTACCTTTCTTTGCCTAAAGTTAACGATCCATGCTCCGCGCAGTGCCTCGTGGCTCCGCAGCTCCTGTTAGCAGCATTATCCATCAGTAATTTTAACGTCAGCACAGCGGTTGGAGGGGGATGCGAGCATCCCTGAGAGGCGAGCGTTCCGCATGGGAGGGAATATTTGCGTGCAGTGGTTGTGGAACAGCTCCCAGTCCAACTGTTTCTACTCTCTCTAGAAATCCAGTACTGCGTGGTGGGTATTATAGTATAATTGTCTTTATTTTTAAAGATGTCCACTGGAATTTCACCCATTGGAAGCTAGAGGCTTACATCTGTAGAGAATTTACATGCTTATAGCTCCTGCTTTGCTAGCAGGAGGATGTTTAGCTCTCCTGGCACTTAGATACTGGCTTAAGCTTCACTTATTTCTTTATTAATATGAGATTAAAAAAATCCAATCTTTATTTTGGATTCCTGTAAAAATGGCTTCTGTCTCTGTATCTTGTTGGTGTTATATTTTGTTTCTCTCCATAACGGACTTCGTGCTGACCTGCACGTGCTGAAGAAAGCCTTCGTGACACCCTATGGGATCTGGCATTCTGCTGTGAGGATTACGGATGGGAGATGCCTGGCTCCTTCCCAGTGCATGCTGTTCCCACAGGAATCCTGGAAATGGGTGTGGTTGATGCGAGTAGTAGCAACAAAGGCACGAAGCTGAGATTGCCTGCTGGAATGGCAGCTCATCAAAGGACTAGGAAAATCTATAAAACGAGCAATAAAATTACTTTGAAAGCTTCAAGTTTACTCATTTTACTACTGCAGGAAAATGCTTGTGAGGTATATACACGTAAAATACATTGGTTTCTATTCTGAATATAGTCCCTGTTCCTTGAAGAAGCAGATAAGGGGAAATCCCTTCAGAACTCTTATAATAACTGTGCTCCTACAAACGGGTTATTTTCTTCTGGGAGAATCTTAAACTGCGCTTATTCAGGTTTCTTTAACTGGATTGTTTCCTTTCTGCATAAAGGATGCGGGAGTTAATCAACTTCTAAGTGTGCCTGGAGGAGGGTTAATTGTTAATCACTATCAACAGCACTCAGAGGTGTCTGAACTAATTTGGTGAGATGCGTTTTCCCCGGGTTTTTGACACTCTGCTACAACAGACGTCGATTATACGGCTTTGACACGTGGCTAAGCCCACAAAAACTGATACGTGCTTCAGAGATGGTCCTTTAAACGGTATTGAAATCAAGGAAACGCTGCATGGAGCCATAACACAAGTTCATGTAAGGGAATTCACAGCAAGGGCCTACAGTCTACCTGTGGGAAGATGCCCGAAGGCATGCAGGGGAGGGAGGCTGGGGAAATACAGGGTTTTAAACCGTGGCTCTCTTGGAAATACAGAGCTCCATTTATCTTCACTAAAAATGCGGATGTTTCACATGCCCAAGCCATTGGATAAAAGAATTGATAACTGAGACAAAGACTGGGATGGAGATCCTCCTCCTCCCAGGTGAACGTCTACTCTCTGTGTGTCTGCGGAGTCTTTCTGTCTGCAGGATGGACCTTTGATGTTCCCTGCAAGCTGTATCGCTCTCAACAAGACAGATCAGGAGCTTCTCGCTATACGTGAACACATTGGCTGTTGGTAGAACGCTTTCTTGGAGAAAGAGTGGTCTGAAGCCTAGCAAGGATTAATCCAGATCTCCCACATCTGAGGCAAGCGTGCCGCTTAACTCCGGTGGAATGGAGCTACGGAGTGGGGCAAGGCAGCCCTACCTCCAATTACTTCACCCCCCATCATCCTCCCCCCCCCCACGAGTGAAGGAATCTGCTCCGAGTGCCATCTGGATCCAGCCCCTCAGATGAAGCCCTCAAGAAGGGCTTGTGAATACAAGCGTGAGCCTAAGCTGCAAGATGGGGTGGTAAGCTGCTCAGGCCTGCCAAAATTGGGTGTGCCTGAAAGCAACGTTTCCTGCGATTAGAGAATGGAAAACTTGGAGGTGCCTGGGGAATCCTGGTAGCAGCTGAGAGGGTGAGCGTGAAGGCTGCAGTTTGTGTATCTACTGTGATTTTTAAGTTGTTTTTTTTTTTTTTTGTTGTGAACATAAATTATTTTGTGGATTTAAACCTAGGTGTTTGGAAAAGTTGCTGTTTGAGTTCTGCAAGAAAAATATCACATTATTCCTTGTCAACAAAATCAGCTCAACTCTCCGAAACCCAATGGCAGAAATAATTTCTGATGGTGGATTTATGTACACAAATGCCACGCCGTTCATGGCCAATAACAGTTCTGACACAGGAATGGTTCACCTAGAATTCGGTTTTATTTTTTTCCAGCCTCGATGTTGGTGAAGGAAGACTTAAAATGGAAGGATTAGCAGGTTGTGCTTGGATGCATTTTCACATCCTGGCTATGGACAAGTCACCCGAACGTCTCTGTGCCGGATGGATTGACCTGTCAGTGCAGTGACCAGTGGCTTAGAAAGCTGGAATTTTTAAATTCTGTTTTAATGGGAAAGCCTGGGGCTGTGGATACGTATTGTGCAATGCAATACCCAGTAGCATACCAGACCCGGGGAAGTTCATTCTGCCTGTAGCTATAGTAGTGCGTTAAATACCAGCGTTATTAATCTTTCCTCACCTCTGAAACTGGTAGTCCACGTATTAATGTGTTTTTGTTTGAGATTTAATTGCTTAGACTTGTAACAACTCAAAACTCACGATCCCGTTTCCCACTGCGACTTGAGTCTTGAGAAATCCCTTCTAGAGAATGCGTTCCGGAGAATTCCGTTTAAAAGCAGCAAATTGTTGTTTTGATCATATTGCATTTTCAGTGGCATATCTGTGTTTGCTCGGAAGGTTGATTTTCTGTGAAATCAGTGGAATCCGTAGAGAGTTCCGACATCACGCCACGCAGTAACGTCAGTGAGCTGACGGAGCCACGCGCTGGTGCAGGTGCTGGAGGCCGTGCAGCACCAACCGTGGCGATTCAGCTCTGGGTTGTGGCGCGGTGTTGCGTGCTTTCAGTCCACCTGACTCTCCCTTGAACCGATTCGAAAGAATTTTGGAAGGTAAAATACATGAAAATCCTTTCTCTGCCGTAGCTCTACCAGCTCTGGAATCGCACCGTGACTAGATAAACCTAGCTTATCTCTGTATTGCTGTGATTAAGCCAGGCGTTGAATGATATTCATAAATCTGTGAAAGTCAACGGGAAAGCCTGCGGCAGAGCGCTTTGCTGATCCGGGATGCGAGTGAGGCTGACTGAGGAACATACCCGGAAATTTAAATTCAGATGAAATTATGTTTTTGTTAATCGGCGTTTGCTTGTCTAACATCCATCAGCACCAGCCCTAGAGGTAAGAAGATGTTTTATAGATAAACGGAGCCCGAGCCTCAGACTAGGGCAGTGATTTTCCAAAAGCAAACGGCAACCAGAAGCGATGCTGGGAAGGGAAGTCCAGAGTTACGGCTTCCTGCGCTTAACTTGAGTCATGTCAGCACCATCTTCGCTATCTGAAAAAAAAATTACCACAATAAACCACCTTAATGTTTATCTTACCATAATAAAGAAAGGTATTTTGTACAATAAAATATGATTAGACCTGGGAAAGAAATAATAGTCTGTAAATTAGCGTCAGATGAAGGCCAAGTGTACCTTTTATGGCATGGTTTTGGCTTTCACATTGCTTAAGTTCAAAGTAGCAATGCTTATTTTTAATAGTTAAAACAAATGTAAAGGTTAGAAAAAATTTTTAAAAGGTTTTGACATTCAATCTGTCATCGTTGTCTTTTCAAGAATGCTTCAATGTTTAAAAAAAAAAAAAAGGCTAAAGGAGAGGGTTTTTTTGAATGACATTGAGCTGCTTTGGAGTTCTTGTTTAGTTTTCTGCTCGTTAAGCTCCTGACATGGAAACAGGCCTGAAGAGGCTGAGAGCTCTGACATTGCATGTAGCTTTGAGGTATGTCACCAACTCTAGTAATACTATATGTACCGAACTAGATTTTATTTTTTTTAACAGCAAGAACCAGTATTTGAAAGTCATGCTTTTCTTCTGTGCTTCACTTTGAAGCGCAACACCCAGTATGACTTCAGAAGATTTACAAACAGACTGCTTGCACGGGTTCAGCTTCATTTTTGAAAATTGGTTTCAGTTCTTCTAGCCGATACCGACAGAATTTTTGTGGCTCAGGGCGTATTGTTAAAAAGTGCACAGAACAGGAATGTATGGAAAAAATGGTACAGAATTTTGAGAAAAAAACTGGTCAATGTGAGCCTAAGTTTTTGTGTTGTGTGACGAAAATGCTAGACCTCAGTACATCAGAATAAACAGTATAGAAGACGTAGATCACGTACTTTGTATATTTTCTCATTGAAAAAAGTATAAGGGAGCAACTGTGTAGTTCAAATAACTCAAATCCAAATGCTGTTTATGATGCAAAGCTGAGAAATTCATTACCAGAACCATCACTGGATAATATGAAAAAGGGGAATCTTCGTTTATTTTTATCTCCTAGAGCGTCAGCAGGGCCTCGTATCACCAGTACAACGAAGCGGCTGGATGGCGGTAGGCTGGGTCCCCACTATTTTATTTTTTTTTTTTAATCACACTACAGTGTTCTGGTCCATATTTATACCCATCCTGGAAGAAACATAAGTGCCTTTTTGCGTAGCTTTTTGCATCTTGGTTTCGGTAGCTGAGCGCTTGGCAGTCGGCACTCTGTGGGCTGCTGAGTTGCTGCCCTGGTGAGAGCTGGCAGTTGTTACCGCCTTCCCCGGGACCTTCCCAGGCCCCTGCCAGGGCGATGCTGAAAGTATTTTGCACGGTTGTTGGGATAGGATTTGTGAATCCTCTCAGTATTCCATGCCTTAATTTGTATGATGGACCTGGAAGTGAATTGGGGCAATTAAAGTATTCCACATATGTGCCTGCTTTTGTGTTTGCGGTGACACTCATTTTAGGGCAAACTGGGGACTGGGAGGTTTCACTGGAGCTTGCCAAGGGTGAATGGGCCTCAGCAAGTGTCTGGATGGAGACTGTGAAATTAGAAGAGACGTTTGAGAGCGTGTGCTGAAGGCCTCTTTCCAAATTAACCTCCACGGAGCGAAACTCTGGAGGAACACGTGGTGATCTGGGGAACACGTACAAGCGGCCGGCGGAAGGAGGAGACGCCGGCTGGGTCTGGCAGGCCGTGTGGCAGGTTGTCCAAGTCCAAGGGTGTGGTCAGAAAGCAGGGCAGGGGAGAACCCTTTGGCTAGCAATCTGTCTGCAGGGCTGAGCCGCTGATCCCCCCCATAGCTTCTTAAAATACGCGTGCGTAAGTACATTCTTCTGAGAAATGACACGGAACTTGCATTTCTCCTCAGTCATCAGTGCTGCAGACCACTCCGCATCCATAATCACACTCTTGCGTTGCAAATAATCGTTTTCCGTTGATGAAGTGCATATTTATTAATGCAAGCAAAGCAAAATAAGGAGTCCAGTCGCTACTTCCCGTCGGCAGGCAGGTGTTTAGTCATTTCCAGGAAAGCAGGGCTCCATCACAGGTAACGGTTACTTGGGAAGATGAACACCTTAAGGCTGAATGTTCCCCCTTTTTCCTTTTCCCCCAGTTTTTATTACTGGAATGTTCCTTTGGTCAGTTGGGGTCAGCTGTCCCGGCTGTGTCCCCTCCCAACTCTTTGTGCACCCCCAGCCTGCCCGCTGGTGGGGCGGGGTGAGGAGCAGAAGAGTCCTTGGGGCCGTGTCAGCGCTGCTCAGCAATAGCTAAAGCATCGCTGTGCTCTCAGCACTGTTCTGGTCATAAATCCAAAGCAGAGCAGCATATGAGCTACTATGGAAAAAAATTCACTACCCCAGCCAAAACCAGTACAATCCTAATGCATCTGGTGATGTTATCTTCTAGGTTTCTGTTAATCTCAACATATTTTACATAGTTTGTACTTTCATCACTTAAAAAAAACCCAAGCAAACTTTAATTCCTTTTGCTAGGTGAGTGCAGTGCTACTTTGGGAAGAAGGCCTTTATTTTTAATTTTTTTTTCTCCTTCAGAATGTGGTTCCAGATTACAAACAAAGCAGCCTTTCCCCAGGGATCAGTTGTCCTGCAAAGACTCTTCACATCCTTTAATCTGTAGTTTCTACTCTCTTGAAGCGTCAGGAATTGATATAAACCCTCTGCGTGTTTATTGTCTTTACATTCATTTTGCTAGTTGTAGAGAAATTGTGAAATTGTTTATTTTCATGTGTAGGGTTTTTCTCCAAGCCCAAGCAATTGTTTGCCTTAAGAGAGCGTCAGATACTTCTTTTATGCAAAGTAAAACAGGGTATGCGGTCTCTTTCATGGCACAAGAGGAAACAATTGTCCCAGAATTCTCATTATATTCTCCTTGTTTCTAAATAAAAAAAAAAAAGCTGGACTTGTTTAAATTAATAGCCAATTAAAAAGTGTGCTTCAGCTGAAATGGGATTTGTGTTCCTGGGAAAAGAGGGTCCTTGTGCTCGATGTGTTTTAAGTGCAGAGTGTGTGACCTACAGGTGTTGGATGCACAGTAATTCCGCTTGGCTCTAGTCCATGAAATTAGCCGCCCCGCTTTCTTCGGCGCGCTGGGAAAATGGCAAACACGCTGGTTTGCATCTCCGTGGCGGTTTGGAGTGTGGCGGGACATCGATTCGTAGCGGATGCCCAGACAGAGTCCCATTGTTCGTCGCTAAACTCTGCTGAGAACTTCTCAGATGCTGTGCTCTTGTTCTAGAGATGCTTCAGCGCTGGAATTAGTGACTTTCATTTTGTAGTAGTCATTTTAAATGTAAAAAGCTTCTTCTGTTTTAACTTTCTTTTTTTTTTAATGGTTTCATCAGGTATACCGGAGGACACTTCTAAATGAGATTTTTCAGTCCTGGGCATTTTAAGCATTTTACGTGGCAGGTATCAATTTGTCACCACCAGCATTGCATTTCTTGGGTGCGGTGTCATTCAGGGATACGGTGCCTCTGGAAATACCGGTGTGCTTTCTCTACCTCCATGTGCCAGCTCTGTAGGTATAAATTTTGTGAGGAAACTTGATTTAGTAAAAAAAAAAAAAAAAATCCGAGAAAAATCCCCGAACACAACCAAAATGACATGTGAAGATGTGTGTTCTACACCCTTTTCCGGGTGAACAAAAAAATTTGAAAAATTCAGTTGAAGGCTGCTGAAGGCTAGGAAAGGCCTCCATGTTTTTTCCAACACAAACACCACCTTAAAGCGCTCCTCAGGCTATGGCATTAGTGTGTGGCTGCAGTCCTCTTTCAAACGGCAATTTTTAACTCTTCTGCCTGACTGCCCAGGGTGTTCTGATTTTAGAAATGAAATATTTCATCAGCTGTGAAATATTACTCTTGCTGACTCTGTCGCCAGTGATTTCTGAGACTGCAAGCGAATTGGGCATTTCTTCTTTCCACCTGGCCTCACTGGTGGGGTAAGGACATACTGGATGTATTCCGTGCGCGTTTTAAGTGTAACATTTCTGATTATAAAACACAGCAGAAGGGGCTATCAAGTTCCAATTTCTTAACAGTTTTTAAAAGCTCATCTTGAAAGTTATTAATTAACAGTATGCTATAGGAAACATTGTGTTAGAAGTCCTAGAAGATGCTGCATTTTGCTGTAAAACTTTGCAAGTGTTTTTTATTAAAAGGAAATGGAAGGGGATTACAGAAGATACAATGCAACCAAGCAAAAAAAGAGAAAAATATTTTAATTACTACTTCCTTTCAAGGAAACCACAATTAATGACCGCTGAGCAAAGAAAATGAATCTGTAGTGATAAAAAGCTTCACTCTTTCAGAGTCACTCACTGCTTTGGTTTCCTCACCGCTTGTTTCCTTCTCAATCTTACAAGTTGTTGATGAATTTTATCATCTCCCTTATACCAAGGGAGATTCATCTTCATCTAGCTTAAAATTGTGTCTCAGAACATTTCCATTGTTTCTTCCATGTCCTTTGGACTCCGTATTTATGGAAAAGTGCTGCCATCCTCAAAAAGGCATCTCAATCTCAGATGCCAGCCTGGGCCATGGGAAACAATTTGAATTTTATTTGCTTGCTTGTTTCCCACTTCAATTTTTTTTGCAACACACTGGGCTTGTTACATTCCTGGAGATCTGAAGTTCTCTAAGCTAATTGTGAAAAGTCTTGTTCATAATTTTATCTGTGCTTTCTCCTTCAAACCACCTTTTCATGGTGACTCACAGCCTTCTCTCCTCTACTGTAGGAACTTCTTCCTCACTCTGTGTTGAGTAACATGGGAAAATGAAGCTTAAAATATTATTCTTTTGTTCTACAGAATTATTTTTCTGAAGTTAAATTCTGGCCCTATAGAGCTCGATGGGAAATTTTGCTATTACTTTCAAAGACCATGAACGAAAGTATTTTAAACCCCTTAATGCCCTGCATATTTTTGTTATTCTAGAGAAAAAATAAGATTTTTTTAAAATAGTTTCTTTCCCAGCTTATCTCTTCCATGATTTTCTGGGGTTTAGTTCTTACCATTTTCTGCTCAACTTTAGTTATAAAATGGAAAGAAAACAATATATCATTGAAGATTTGTTTTTTTTAATCCCCAAATGAAATATTTTGGTAAGATCTTATAAATAAAAAAAATCTAGGCCACAGAAGTGGCCAAGCTGGGGTTGGGGGCAGGAGCACAAAGAGGGCAAAGTACAACAACTTGGCTGTGCTAACGAGGAGACATAGTCTGCAGCCTCAGTAAGGTGATTTAATTATTACCTTTTTTGTAATTTATGTGTCAATTCTCCTGTTTTTTTCTTTTTCAAGTGCTGCAAAAGTAATCAGGAGTACTTAGGGCGACGTAGTTAGTGACAGGCCTTGGAGCGTGAGCGAGCAAGTGCCTCTTCAGTGAAGTTAAGACCACTTCAAAAGAGTTTGTGGTGCAAGAGGAAACATTTTGATGATATTTCCCCTTACAGAGGGAGAGAAGCGGACTCAGAGCACGTGCATGTTACCTTGAACGCACACATCCCCAGAGAGCCAAGTCAAACGTTACGGATTGCTTTGAGCAGCCATTGCACTTTTCTGTGAGTACTTGATTTCTTTTTTAATGGCCTTCGTAGGCCAGCCCTCTTTTTAAAAAAAAATGTTCACTCTAGATATCTTCTCACTATAAAAATAGTGAAAAGGCTGATCCCTGGGCTCAGTAACTGGCTAAAAAAAGCCAGAGCCGACTATTTAGAGGTTGGCAGATATTAATAGGGCAGAACAAAGGAGGCAGACGCCGCTGGAGGTGATAGTCTAGTCTTCAAGTTTGTCATTTAGGCCAGGAAACGTATTTGGCTTCTTACTGGTTCAGCGAGCCGATGATGTTGGGTAGGCAGGCTGTGAGCGCCCGCCGCCCTTGTTAATGGCTCAGCCCTTGCGATGGATGGGGCCTTGTTCCTCCCGAGTTGCCGCCTTCTGGGCCGCCGCTTCTCTCAGGGTTTTGTGTCTCTTTCCGCAGTCGTCGCTTTTCCAAATCGTTGAGTTGCTGAGTTGTTATTAAACTGGCAGTCTCATTTCTCCCCTGTGCCCTTTCCTTCGTTCTGCTTTTTTGTTTGGCTAAATACCCCGTGTGCTTTATTGCGCTTGGACTAAGGACAACAACCATACTCAACAACAAAGTCTGTAGGATAATCAGGTCAAAATCACAAGGCTGTGCCTCTCAAAACAGTTTGTTTGGGCCTAGTCACACAGCCTCCCATAAATCTCCCGTAAACCCCGGAGGCTTTCGCGCGGTGCAATTTGCCTTGGTCTGTGCCTAGCATTTCCATCACCGCGGTGTCTCTCTACGGGCGTACCTGCTGAGTATTTTATTTATTGATCTTTTACCAAAGCACGTGAAGAATGCAAACCTGCTATCCAGGAACCGGCTGGGAGCGGCAGGGAACGAACACGGTTTATTTTCAGACAGGCTGCTTGGGGGGTGAAGTTCGGAGGTAGCTTTCTGACAGCGCAAAACCGCAACCGCGTTGTCGGTTCCTGCTCGTTCCTGCGTGCTGTTTGCGCAGGCATTTCTGCAGCTGCAGAGCGAACCCAGCCGGGAAAAGGAACGTGGTGGCAAAGCGATCTTCCCTGGGTTTATTTTAACCTGGAGTGATTCCTCAGCTTGGTTCGGGGTGTGAAGGCCACCCACGCCTTCTGGGGAGCAAGGCGGAGGTGGGAACGAGCAGTTGGGCTCTGGCAGGTGGCTGCTGCTAAAAATTAATTTAATAAGTAATATTGCTGAGCGTCTAAGCTGCAGTCTCAGGAGGTGCTGTCGCCTTCCTGCTGGCTGCAATCCCCTTCCGAAGCACCGCTGCTGTTCCCCGCTTCCCAGCTGCTGTCCTGGCCCTGGCACGAGGCACTTCAGGATGCTGGCCCGGCTGGATGATGGCTTACATTCTGCCAGTGTGAGTAATGCTAAATAATTCCCAATCCAGACACTTTGTGGGCAAAAATTAATCATGCTAATCTTTAGGAATCTGTGTGCAGTTTGGTTCTTGCATTTCTTGTGTGAAAGATTTATTATTTTCCCCTGCACTGTACAAATGGTGTAAGAACAGAGAATAAACTTTTCAAACTTCTTCTATCTATTTTCTTCTAGATTTATATTTTGTTTTGTCAGATCATGCAAAACTATATCCATTTGATATTTATTAAGACACACAAGTTAAAAAAAAAAAGCAGAAAAGTGTGACTGTGTTTGCAGGCTAGTTATTTAGAAGTAGAGGATCTAAGATTTTTATACTGGAGATAGGAAAAAAAACCCCTCCTGTCAGCAACATAATGGGAGAAAATGTCACTGTTGTACGAGGTACGCAGTGAGAACGTTGTTTCTTAGCTGCTGTGACACTTTACCGTGGTAGCTAAAGCCTTGAAAGGTCTGTACAGCGTTTTTACAAGCCAAACAGCGCTCTCAAAGCAGAGAACTTTGCCAGCAGTCATACTTGTGTAAGTAAAGGGATTATGAAAGATAAGCGTTTGGATGCTGGTTGTTATACTGCCTGTCAAGCCTGAATAAGCAGAGAGCGATGAGGTATAGCAGTTTTTGTGCTTTGTAGCCCAGATTAAGTTTAGGGTGACTTTTAGAAGGGAAGGTATGCAGGATATGTTTCTAAAAAAGAAATTTCTAAGAAACTCTCACAGCATCTGGTACTCAACAGCAGCTGCTAGGTGGAAATTTCTAGCTGTTGAAACTGGTGAGTTGTTGGAGGAATTAGAAAAATATCTGAAAAATACCCACCAGCCCCAGTTGTGTTCCCTCCCTGGCTTTCGTGCCCTGAGGAAGGGAGCCTCATGGTACCAGGATTACAAAAAATTCAGATGGTTACTCTTGCTACCCAACGTACCCGGTCCGTTTTCCAGCTTTTAGTGGGCTCGCATGTCACATTTCCTATCTCTACAGAAGTTATCAAGATAAAAAGATGATATGAAAATTAATGCCGTTTTTCTCTTTGCACATGTGAATGCTCTGCAAGTGATAAACTGTTTAGAAACCTCGAGAGCTTCTCTGTAGGTGGCACAGAGCTATTTCAGACATTTTGCTGTCCCTTCTCACCTACGGTGATGTGTTGGTCGATGTCGGTAGCACGCCTCGGTGGTGACAAGTGTTGAAAGGAGGGCGAAGAAGCAGAGTAAATAGTTTCCAAGGCTTGTGATCCTGTGCTTATCCAATTTGTGAATTACGGGGAACTCCGGTTGTCACGTTAGTGATTCAGAAGTGTCCAAACACTTCCTGGAAGGTTACCGTGTCTGCACTCACGTCGCAGTTGCTCTCAATTCAAGGAAAAAATTCTAAAAAACCTTTCTTTTGGGTTCATTTACAGTTGTACCACAGTTAGCGGTGGGCTTTGTGGTGTATTAGTGTAATTTATAACAATTCTCGATGCTGAAGTAGCAGTTGAGATTTCAAGGACTTTGTTTCAGACTTTTTTTAGTAAATACACATTTATTAGTATTTTCTTATTTCTGCTGAGATGGCAGTGGCTATATTTGAACCCGAGGGATGCATTTCAAAGCAGTTGACATAGGGAATTATAAAATGGGATTTCTTTGCAGCTTACACAAAGACAGACAAAGGAAATAGGTAGCACAAAGAGGCTCCTGTATTTGCAGGGAAGTCCAGGAGAGCTTTCTGTTTAGCGAGTGGAGTGAGGTCTCTGAGTGTTCATGGTGCTGTTCCTGTTGGAAGCAGTTTCTCAAGGTGCTGTGATTTAAACTCTCTGGAGCCTCATCTCGTGCCGTCTTCCTCTTCATCCCTGACTGCTGCTCAGCTGTTCGTTACAGGAGTGGTCAAAACAGTTCAGCCTGAAAATAGCAATGCCTGACGGCAAGGGAGAGCAAGAAGAGCATGGAGGAGAGATGGACGACACCAAAAAGCACCGGCAGCTTGATGTCAGAGTCAAGTAAGAAAGGGAAGGAGGCTTTTGGACACTGGGACAGCACAGCCACAAAATGCTTTATAGGTCATTCACTCCTTTGCCAGGATTGCCAGCTGCGGAGGCCATGTGTCGGTGCGGACTGCAGCCCTCCAACTTGGAGCAAAGCAACAAATGATTCTGCCTGTTTGTTGAAGGCGCACTTACTGAGGAACGTTCCCTTCTCGCCTTCACGTGTATTACCACTTAAAAGCCGCTCACGGGAGGATCATCCCAAGTGTTTTGTGTTCAAGGCAGCTTTCCGAGCCCTGGAGGTATTAATGATACAAAGCAGGAGAACTTTCACGTGGATGGGATTCTTAAGATATATTTATAATTAAGTTTGGATTATTTTTTTCACTCCACCCCTGTTTTCCCCACCCTACACTTTCAAGCCTTTGAAGAGAGGCCAGCTGTCTGACATGTCTGTCATAGCTCTCCTGTTTCTGGAGTGCTTCCAGTGTCAGATTTCTGTCAGATTAGAGAACTTTATCGAATAGGCACCATGAGATGGGCACACCAGCAGAACTGCTGCGTCAATGCACTGATGCACCTTCTCTGTGTTAGCAGAATAAAGCAGAGAGAGACAAACTCACCTTGTTTCCAAACGGGGAGATGGAACCAGAATATTGCTCGGGTGAACTGTTTTCCTGAGATGTGCGTGTCTGCGTACGGATGCGTGGTTTGAGCGTGCGTGAAAGCGTACGGTAAGTGTTCTGGCTTTCTCTTGGCGCTGCACTGAGGCTGTCGAATGCCTTCGGTGTGTTACAGCTGGTGGAGATCCCACTTATATTTTTTTTTTAATTTGT
Organism: Tetrax tetrax; assembly: GCA_009806455.1. NCBI lineage: Eukaryota > Metazoa > Chordata > Aves > Otidiformes > Otididae > Tetrax > Tetrax tetrax. The sequence continues at coordinate 172,812 of WHYT01014047.1, forward strand.
TTATTCAGAGCAGCCGTGAGAATGGAGAGAGAGATTGATACTGGCGTTGGCCCAGTTCTGTACCAGTGCTGATGCCAGCCCTAGCTCTGACTTAGTGGAGAAGTACATTGCTAGTTTATAAATATGGATCCCTCTGATCATCAACTGGGTTTTTTTTCACTTCTATTCTGTAGGAAGCCGCCTTGGTCCTTAATTTTTCTATGTTCTGTGGACAAAATGATTATTTTTCCTTTTATGCAATGTGTACTGGTTGATGAAATCCTGGCTATTTCTGTTCTTCAAGGAATAGAAGTAACTACACTAAATTGTATATTAAATTTGAAATAGTCTGACGTTTCTTTAAGGTTTGACTGGGGGTTCCAACAAACTTGCTTTCTTTGAGATTACAAAGTGTAAAATTGAACGAATATCTGTATAAGAGTACAACGTTTATGGCTGTCAACAAATACGTCACAGACTGGCGTGGATTAGTAGAAGATTAAATTAAGGTATGCAGTTGTGCTTTTTATGGTGGAAAAATGAAAAGGCTGGTGGCTTGCCTTAGGTGACAGATGTTTGTAGAGGAGTGGGAAATTGGGCCACATCTTCCAAGTCCTAGGCCAGCAGTGATACGGTCCTTTTCCCTTGCTTGATATGCAACTAAAAACTCAGTTAATTGCTTCTTCTGAGAGTACTTAAATCTTATTATGGATAACTTTAAAAACTAATGATAGTTCTTCATGTTCTTTTATCTTTGGGATCAATTCTGGAGAGGATTGTTAATTAATTTTCTTGTCTAGTTATCGATTAGTCAGATTGCTTTGGGGAAGCTGTTTCTGGTTCGGCGTAACCAGCCCTTTACCTGCCTTATCTCTTATCTTTGACTGGCTGAGCCTCTTATGTACAAAGTATTTTTTTTTTCCCCAAATGGATAGTAACGCGGCTTCATTCTTGAGGGCTTAAGCGATAAAAACCTCATGCATAAACCGGGTGAGTTAACTTTTGACCCCCTTTTGGCTAACAGTAGCAACCATCAGCAGATGGAGAACTTTATCTTTCCGTGGCACTTTATGGTGTTTACACAGGGTCCGATAAGAGCCGGAGGAATTCTCCCCCTATTATAGCATCACTTCACGGTGTTCAATGAGCGATTGTTTTGCAGGAATAAAAAAAAAAGGCAAAGTATGCATTACATTTTTTTTCCCCAGATTCACACTTTATCCTGTGTGGAAAATTTAGAAGCTTGTCTATCCTTTTCTTGGCTAATGAGTTTCTTTTTTTACCTAAAAATGCTTCCACCATGCTTTTACGGTAGTTATTGTTGTGATAGAATTGTCTGTCTGTGTTTTGAGTTCTTTGAAAGAACTTTCCAAAGAAGTTCTTTGGAGTAGGCTAATGAGTATTTAAACTGATTTTTCCTGTTAAGGGCTATGTTGTCGATCTGATAGGTGAGCGACAGACCATAGGCTTCACCCGTGGGTTTTTCCTCACTGTTGATAGGGAGAACTGAAGGATGGATGTGGAGTTGGTGCTTTGCCTGCTACGGTGTAATCACCGCTGTGTTTTTGTGCTTGAATTTTGTGTATTGTTATTTTTCTTTTGCATAAGCACGCGATTTGCGTGATGGGTGGGCAGTGTGAATGTGTTGCCGCTTCCTTGTGCCTTTGATGAGAAGAGCAGCGGCCAGATGTTCTTCCTAGGAGAAAACTCTCTTAGTGGAGGAAACTCTCTTAGTTCTGTCCTCGGGCCCGTCGGCTGGGATCTGCATGCGTGCGTGCGTGTAGTTCCATCTGTTGCAAGTGTTTTCCTAACTACATCCTTGAAATCACCCACCGGTGTTGGAAACCTGCAATCCACCCTTCAAGGCCATCATCAAGAGTTCAAATTAAAGGTCAGGCCCAGACACCCGCGTTTCTTGGGGTGGAATTCCAGGAGGAAGCGAGTGGGGTGATGCACCGCCAGACGTCAAGCTATGAAACATCAAAGAGGTAATTCGGTAATTCGCACCGGTGTGGCAAGAGCAGGAAGTGACATACGGATGATAATTGCAAATTAGCACGGTGCTCTTAGGCATTTGAGTTGGAGCCTCTTCTTGCACCCTTTGGTACGTGAGCAGATCAGACCGGATCGGCCGTCCTCCCTGCCGCTGGGAGGGTTTGGGGGCTGTTCATCACTGAAATGTTTTCTGAAAGATTTGTTGTTGTTGCTGTATTTAAGCTTCAATCCTGTTTTGCATTAAAAACCTTATCACATTGTGTCTTCTTGATATGTTGGTGGAAGGAGGTTTTGGGGAAAAAGCACACTTCTTCGTAGATATTGCAGTTCTTCTCTGGTAATGTGTAAAGATACTTTTTGAAAACACTGAGGAGGTTTTATTGATGCAGCATCCCTTTACGCTGATAAGAGCAATGATTAAAGCATCGGCTTAGTTCACTGTTCAGGAGCGTTGCCTCATTTTTTCTTTTCCCTGCTGCTGGTTTTCTGTCACTGAAGCCCACTCATGGGGGCTTCAGAGGAGTGAGAGCAGAGAACCACAGCGAGAAAGTGCTCTGATTTCAAAAGGCTGTTGGGCTTTTTTCCTGTAATAAAGTTTATTGCTTCCTATATGATTGCTTGCTGTTGTGGAAGGGATAGCTTTCTTCTTACTGGGTAATTTAGGTCTGTGGAATTCTTCAGCTTAGACTTCAAACTTTATAATTTGCTGATTCAGCTTACTTTCTAGATTCTCCACCAGTTAACTTTGTCGTGGCCCTTCCATCCGTATCTTTATTTAATTGTCTGAGCGAGGTTTACTGATGAAGCCCATCCTGCCTTTCTTTTCCCTGTTTTCCCTCCTGTCACCACACAGTGAAGACTTCTTGCTAACCCAGTTTTGAGTGCAGTAATAATTAAGAGTCTGAAAGGATGTTCTTTTTGGATCTTCCCGTGTTTGGGGGATTTAATACTGTTGCTCAGACATAAAATTTAGCTCCGGGCTGACACTTGGAATTGAAGATCTGAGTTTGAAAATGTTTCATTTTTGTTCTTATTTTGTTTATATACAGCTGGGGTTCTTTGAAGTAGATAATTAATTTGCTGTTTGTGTCAACTTCTGTATAGTCTGTGCATCACGTTAGAGGTATCAGAAGGAAAGTAATAAGCCACAAGTTACCCTCTGGAGCTCCTTATTCGTCTGTTGATACTCACAGAATATGTTTTGGGGAACTGGCTGATATGCAAGCAGGACTTATTCTCAATCAACAATTTCTGAAAGTAATTTAACCTCTAAAAAGGTGTATTTCTAACCTCTGGTGTATTGCATGACCTACGCTGGGAAAATTAATACAGTTAATGAAAGGAAATTTAGTGTACTATTAGCAGTAATGAAAATTTAATTTTTCCTTCAGTTTAGGTGTGAACTCTGATTATGTGGCGTATAGGGCTTATGAATGTGGATGTTTGTGTGTGTCTCTCTGCCCTCACCTTGTAGTATAGACCCACGCTTGGTCTGGTGGTTGTTTTTCCCTTGGTTTCAGAATACAGACTATGAACCCCCAAAAAATGTGCAGAAGACAATAAACAAAAATCTTCAACTTCTATGAAAAAAAAAACCCCTGCATTTTTCAGCTTAGAAAAAGAGAAAACTGAGTCAGGGATGTGGCAGGCAACAATCAAACCACGGCAAGCGTGGGGAAAGGAAGTCCAGAGCGGTCATCCCCGGTTTGTCACAGTGCAAGGGCTGCGTGCCGTAAAATGCAACGGGCAGCTGGGCTAAAACAGAGAGAAGAAAGTTCTTTTTCAAAAGGTGCATGTTTGTAGTTTTTTTGCCACAGGGTGTTGTGATTGCCAGAAGTCTCGATGGGTTCAAAACCTGACAGGAATAACCCGTGGACAGTTCAATTAACAGGGCCACGGGCAGGCAATTAAACAGCGAGGTACGTACGCTGTCTGTGCCCCGGGAAGTGCCTGGGTTGTGGAGTGTCAGGGTGAATATATACGGGAGGAATTGTCCCCGTAAGCGGAGATGTCCGCGTATTCTTCCCTGAAGCGGCTCGTTGCTGGGCAGTTTCGGAGAAAAGGGAGCTTCCTAACTCCTGCTTCAGAACACAGTTGTGAGCCAGCACCCGAACGACATTTCCTTCTTTACAGAGAAGGCAGCTGACAGAAAAAAAACTTTTAAAATGTATTATCTAATGGGAGAAAACCAAATAGAAAATCTCCTGCTCTCATCCATTAAGGGAGAGTGCTGAAAGACGTGTTAAAATACTTATGGATTGTCAGTCCCGAGAAACAATAATGAAATCAGCTGGAATCCTACAAATCCCCCCAAATGAAACCACCTAACATCTGTTTTTCCTTGTACCACTTCTGTTTGCCCTTTTCATATGTGCTTGCAAGTGCTGAGGGAAGTCTGTCTAGCCTGGTGAAAGAATGTGGACCTGAAGAGACTAATAATAAAAATAATAAATAAAGGTATGCAGTGGTTTTTGTTATGAGAGACTGCAGTGTTTTTCTTTCTAGTATTTATTTTCTTGCTAGTGTTTGGGGTTTTTTCCATTACCAGTGTTTGGTTGGTTGTTGGTTTTTTTTTTTTTTCCTTAGTGGTGATTTTCTTTTTCCTGTGTCTTTCTTTCCAGTTTACCCTGGGGCTGATTTGATAGAGACCTGTCTGCCTAAAATACACCCAAGGTTGGACAAAGGATTTCTTCAGGGCTCTGAGTAAGCGCGTGGAAAGGCACATGGTGCCTGTGGTTGTGAAGAGTTAGAATGTCGGCTCCCGTACACAAAAGGAATAAAATTTCTTCTTTCCCCCAGTGAATTGCGTTCTGTTCAGAGGGGAACAGTAGCAAGGCAAGTTTTCATCTGTGTTCATTTAGATGGATGGCTTACTGAAATGACATCTGATCGTTCTTGGAACGGGCCTACAGCGTGCGAAAAGCACAATAAAGAGAAATGGCTGCAATAAACTAGTTATTCACCCTTTACCTTGAGTTGTGCACCTGTTTTGAAACACAGCGTGCAAAAATTGTGTGGTTTGCACGTAGTATTTTATGTGTTCTAGCTGGTAGACATCATCAACAGCCAAAGTTAGTTTGCTGCCAATGGATGCAGCACTGGGTGCCTGCTCCTCTTGGAAAGGGAGTTATGGGGCTACGTGGGAATGCATGGCAGGATCTGAAATTTAAAAAAAATAATTTTTAAAAGGCATATAGAGCATTTAGCTCTTGAGTTTGAGCTTAGTCCCTTCACGCCGGTTCATAAATCTTGGAAGAAATTCTGCTGCAAAGCAAGTGATGGTATTTCAGACGCAGCAATTGGCACTCCCTTCTAAAATGCAATGCTCACTTTTATGTTTTTACTCAGAGTCGCCTTACCTGCCAGGGATTTGATGTTTTTATTGAAGCAGGGTTTATTTTCTTTCCTAATTGGAGTGCTTGTCTGTGTAGCGTTACTCTTGCTGTGTGAACAGGAAATGAAGGAAACAGAAAATTGACCAACTTTAATTTGTCAAATTAAATCCTGCACGTTGTGGGCGATGTGTATGGTAAATAAATCTCCCCACCCACGGGCGTTCTCACTGTAACCGGTTACCCACTGCCAGTTTATTTCAGAATGTGTCATTGTCTTTTGGGCAGGTAAGTGCAGAGGCAGAGTGGGCGCTTTATCTCTTTCTATTGCTCTTCTAATTAAATGAAAACTGTATTTTCGTTCAGATGATAAATTACATCCCGTGTCTTGGTTTAATTATTCCATTGACTTGTCTGAAAGGAGTAAGGCATGAGGCTTCACCAGAAATTATGCTTTGAGAATACAAGCCAGTCTGTGCTCTGCAGGAATACCCAGAAACTAAAGAGGATTTCTTCTCCGAGAGGACTTCAGAGACATGAAGGGGGGAAGGAGTATTCGAAGGGTAAATAGCCTTGCTGTCCTTGGAGAGTGTCAGGAAGAGCTAGGATGGTTCTGATAGAAGCAGCTTTGTCACTTTAATTATAAAATTCTTATGTACCTCCTCTAGCAGGTGAGAAAACTTCACTGCCTTGATAGCATCGCACTAAAGAGATAAGGGGAAAAAAAGAAAACAACAAACAGCTGAGAAATGGGAAATGTGTCAGGGGAAGGGAACATTGGTTCTAGCCAATATCGAGGTGCTTGGTTGCTTTCTTTAGAACAAAGACCATGAATCACACCACAGTCACAGTGTCTTTTGCAGCGTGAACAGATGAGGAGAATCATAGAATCATAGAATCTTAAGGTTGGAAGACACCTCCAAGATCATCAAGTCCAACCATCAACCCAACACCACCATGCCCACTAAACCATGTCCTGCAGTGCCACATCTACACGTTCGTTGAACACCTCCAGCGATGGTGACTCCACCACTGCCCTGGGCAGCCTGTTCCAGTGCCTGATCCCTTTGGTGGTAACACAACAGGTGTCGAGATTGGATTCTTTTCCATGCAATACTTTGACTTATTTCCTTCCAATACTCGATATGCTGCTAAGCTGAGGATGGAACCATTCCAAATGGTTAAGATTTGTAAGATAAGCAGTGATGTTATTGAATTACTGCAGCAACTGCCAGGGAGCTAACGCTGGAAGAAGTGAAGGGGCTAGCTGGATGCTGTTCCAGCAGAAGTGGGTGGTACTGCAAACGGTTGGCTCGCTGTCTTCTGCTCTGCTTCAATTCAAGCTTTTAAAAACAAAGATAGTGACACTTCAGTGAAAAATGTTATGAAAAAATGCTATGAAATGCTATATGCCTGCCCTGGACAATGATGAAAAGACCAGAAATGCTGGATGTTTGGTTTCTGCTGAATCCTGGGAATGTTCCCTTGGCTACTCTGATGTTCAAGGTTCAGCCTCTAGCAAATGAAACAAGTAACTGCAAGATGATGGAAGGGTGATTTCCTCTCAGCTGCTGTACACGGTGGTGTGATTCCAGTCCTACAGCCTGGATGTTTATGGTGAAGGGCAATGAGAGAAACTGTGCAAAACGAATTGTTTTCAAAGAATTTTAATTAAATATTATTCTGTTTGATTCTTAATGCTTAATATCAAGTTGTGTTTATAGACATGGAAGCTACGTGCTTCTGTTCCAGAAATTTGAGCCTTAGAGGAAGAAAACAGTGCAGCATTTGGGTTTTGTCGTTGAAGACACGGTGTGTATGTCAACACAGCTTTTGTGAACCTATGAAAAGGAGCGTTTCGTGTTTGCATTGTCCCTCCCTTTGAAATGAGGGCAAATCACTTTTCTCTCACAATGCAGCAGAAAGCTGACTGGGGCTGTTCAAATAGCAAATTGTGCCAAATGCTGCTCGTGGGCAATAGTTCTCGGCTAGGAAAAACTGCGATTTGCTTTTGGCTGTTTTCAGCTGTCTGGATTAGAGTGTTGATTGGAGGTAAATGCCATCCCACACTAGGCCCATCCCACACTGACTGGATGGGTCAGCAATTTATGAAGCCTAGTTCATGTAAAGCATTTCAAAACAAACAACCGACTCTTAGGCTTTTTTTTTTGTGTTTGTGACTGTGTAAGGAATTGAAACAGATTTTGTTAGTACTCTTAGAAAAATAAAGCATTTTTCTTCTTACCCCCTTTCATCTCTTGCTTTTGCAGAGTTCAGGTACCTCTGGATCTGTCTTCCAAGTAAATCCTTAAGAAGACAATCCTGTAAAATATGTGTGTAGCTATATTGTGACATGTCTATTAAGATTTTCCTGAAAGACATAATCAAAAGCACTCTCATCAGCACTGTAGCTTCTCAGCTCACCCTTTGGCGCCATGTAATAGGAGTGGAAAGTTCAGCTAGAAGGGGATGTAGGAACCAGCAGGCAGAGAACCTTGGCTTGGCGATGGGATTTCCATCGTCTCTTCTCCACTTGTGGTTGTACCTCAAGAAGGAAAACCTTCGTCTGTAATTAGGGAAGCCGTGTTCGACGTACCCGTTGGTTCAGGGTGGCGTAGTGTGAGAAAAGCGGGGGGAAACGCACAGTTTGGGTTCATCTGCTGAGAACTACCTATGCAAGACTGTTTGCTTGAGGTGTCATGTCAGGTCTCTCCAGAAGCATTTGCAGGCGTTCCCGGGGCATTCGAGGCGATTCTGTTGTTTGTGATTTCGAGGATTGCGTAGTAACACAAAGCTGATAGAAACCTGAGGCAAAGATAGGATCAGGTGAGCACCAGCGCTATGAATTTCACACGTTAAACCCTGCCAGTATAAACCAGTGGCTGACTCTGTGTGTGGGTCATACCTTTTAATTCATCTGATCCCACAGGGCTGTTCTAGGTCAAACAGATTTTGGTGAATGTAAGATTTGAAGTAGGACTGCATGCTCTCTTTTCTCCTAGCAAATCTTTCTGTGCAAATCTTGATTTGGCATTTTAACTTGAAAGGGAATGTAATGTTTATTTCATAAGTGGAAATCAGGTAGGTTCTCATTTCTGTTGTCTATGTTTTATTGTCTGGAATGGGATATGTAATTTTGTGGCATATGTAACTGTACATTGGGCATAGTTTGTGGTAGAAATAGGATTTAAGCTGAAAAACAGACGTTAAAACCAAGGCATCTTTCTGAGGCTGAAGTGAACTGGCTGAAGACCTGCAGTGAGGTCTAACTGGTTAATAATGGTCTGATACACCGAGGTATTTAACAAAATACTCTGTAAAATGAATATAGTTAAACTGACTTCTGCAGAAGTGCTCTGATGAGCTCAAGGGAAGGAAAAACGCTGCTCGTTCCTATGATCTCTTTTCTCTAGAGGAGTATCAAGTTCCTATTTCCAGCCTGGCACAGGTGGAAGAGAGAGATTTAACACAGTTCCACGTGTGATATATAGAACCTGTTAGAAGCTGGAGTGTAAACTTTGACAAAGTGCAGTTCTCTGAGGAAATGATATACCTGCAGAAAGGAACAGGAAATTTATCTCCCATTAATGGATTTTTAGACAGAATAAATTATTTTCCAGAGATAATCAGGGACTCTAAATTTAATATTAAATGTCACTGCTCCAGACTAGCAGTTTTGGCTATAAAGGGAATGAGATGTAACATCACGTAATGCAATTTTTATTCCGTGGATCTTCTCTTTTGTCTGAGCTTAAAAACAAATACCAGCTTTATCCTCCCAAGTACTCCACTTCAGTGGCACGGCTCAGATCCATCACATCAATCACACGTTAACTTTTTCCAGATCTTTGCAGTTGTTTGTGTTGTGTAGTCAGACACCTCCGTGTCTCGCGGTCGGTTTGCGTCACAGCTTCCCATGCCAGCATCATCCCCCGAGCTAAATAACGTCGTCGTTACCAGGTCTTGTAAGTGTTTTTCTTTCGTAAGATCTTAGATAAGGAACTCTATAATTTCTTGTCATTAAGACCAAATTTAACTCCACACATGACTAGGTGTGCTGTGGGTGAAGATAAAGATGTTGTTCAAAAATAATGTTGATAAATTTTATTCTATCAGTGTTACTACAGCGGATGTCTGTCAGTGTAGTGCAAAGCCTGTTTTCCTGTGTTATTCTGTACTAAAGAGAACGTGCCGTAAAGAAAAAAATCAGAAAGTAGAAACTTCAACTCAATAGGTAAGAAAAGGTAGAACTTGTACAACAAATGGTTCTAATTTGCAGATCTATAATCATATTTTGTTGGTTTTTTTTCTCAATCCCTCAAAATACTTCTTCCCCCCCCCCCCCCCCT